>JBBPDH010036379.1:0-10192 GCA_037974565.1 Clupeocharax schoutedeni
GACAATTTTACATGGAAAGTAACCCCCCATTTTTTTTCATTTTAAACTCAGCTTAATACATTACCCTTAAAAAAACTTAAAGGTTAACTCAAGAAAGCTCCATGCAGGAAACTGTTCTGATGCGGGAATGCAGCAACCAATCAGCAACAAGGAGAAATGAACAACACTGGCTTTGGCTTGGCTACTTTCAAACCTCCCAATTCTGAGTACAGGGGTATTTCACCATCCCAAGACACATTTTTTGTATACGGTTGCTTCGGTTGCTTTGTGTTCTCTCCACAGTAATAAAAACGGTATACAGTTATATATTTTTTGGAAATTTAGCTGAATGAATGTTACAAAATTACGTTACAAAATTTGTAAATTATATTTTACTTAATAGTTTAGCACTAAAATGCATGACAAATTATATATTGTAGAGTATATTTATGGTTTCCATGAATACATTTTTGTTTGGTTCTAAGAAAAAGGAATGAAACCGTGCACTCTGAACCGCGACTTTGTGGAGATCAACTTGTCAGCTGGCTTGTGTAGAGGAAAGGGAACGACGAGATTGTGACTTCATAGTTCTGAAGGTTTTATTAGAAAAAAACGGCACGATGGCCAACATAAGGCTTACACTGATGACAGACAGGGAAACACCAATGCAACTAAAAATAATGACCGAATAACACAAACAGAACAGACACCAGAATATATACAGACAAACACCAGACACTAACAGGAAACAGGTGAAACAAGAGGAGCACGTGACTAAGGCCAGGCAGAGACAAGGGGGACCCCTAGTGGGTCTGGAAAGGTATTGCAGGGAGGGCCAGGATCACACAGGAGGATGACAGGTCAGACACAAGAACCTAAAGGGGGCACAAAGAACATACACAAGACTAGACAGAACAGAACCAAACACATGTATAACTATAATCAAGGATCTTCAGCGGTCGCTGCCAGAAAACAAGAAAGGCAACAGAAAGAAAACAAAACTTGGCATGGCTCAGCAGCACCAGCCGTGACAGTACCCCCCACTCAACGCCGCTGCCACTCCTGGGGCAGCTAACACCAATAAAAACCCCCCTATAGCTACAGACCAGTCTGCAGACGGGGTGGCAGAGACCCAAAAAACGGGCCAAAAAACCAAAATAAAAAGAAATGATGCCTAGAAAAAGGAGTGTGGTACTTGAAGGCCTCGGGCCACTGTCTCTGTCCTGGGGCACAGGCCCTCAAACAAGTTCAGGTTGGCACGACCACCTCCGGGCAGGCCTTCCGCCGGAAGGGCATTCACCTCATCAGTGTCCGGGTGCCAGAGCCGTACCGAACGCCTGTTGAGGCCAGGCAGACCAGCAGACAGGCCGGCAGACAGGTAGTCTCCACCAGGAGACAAGTAGTCCCCACCTGGAGACAGGGCGGGCCCCCCGCTGACACACGAGTAGGCAGGCATGTCGGCTGAGGTGCAGGCTGGTTGGTGGTCCCCTCCAGGAGACTGGACTGACCCCTCGCTGGAAGGCAGACTTGCTGACAGGCCGGCAGGCTGGCACTCCTCTCCGGGAGGCTGGACGGGCCCCTCGCTGGGAGGCAGGCCGGCTGACAGGCTGGCTGGCAGGCAGTCCCCCTCCAGAGACTGGACGGACCCCTCGCTGGTGGGCGAGCAGGTAGGCAAGCCGACTGGCAGGCAGTCCCCCTCTGGAGACTGGACGGACCCCTCGCTGGCAGGTGGACTGACCCCTCCGGGAGCCAGGATGAAGCCCACGTTGACCGGCAGGCTGGCCCCACTGGGAGCCAGGACGAAACCCCTGTCGACAGGCTGGCTGGCCCATCCAGGAGCCATGACGGGACCCTTGTTGGTAAGCGGGCTGGCCCCACCGGGAGTCTGGAGGGTGGTTATGGGACCTACAAAGCTAGTAAGAACGGGGCCTAGAAGGTTTGGGGAGGCCCTTGTTCTTACAGGGGTTGTACTGACAGAAGAGGTTGCCTGACAGAAGGAAGGGCTGCACTGACAGGAGAAAGGGCTGCACTGACATGAGAAAGGGCTGCAATGACAGGAGAAAGGGCTGCACTGACAGGAGAATCACATACCACTAAACTACGCTCACTCCAGCAACCACGCTCACTCCAGCATCCACGTTCACTCCAGCATCCACGTTCACTCCAGCAACCATGCTCGCTCCTGCAACCACGCTCACTCCAGCAACCACGCTCACACCAACAGCCACTCTCACTCCAGCAACCACGCTTGCTCCAGCAACCACGCTCACTCCAGCAACCACGCTCACACCAACAGCCACTCTCACTCCAACAGCCACTCTCACTCCAAAAGCCACTCTCACTTCAACACCCACTCTCACTCCAATAGCCACTTTCATGTTAACACTACTTAAACAAACACCAATTCCACAGATTCTGCTGACACAGCTCACTCTGACAGAACTCACATTGAGGGCTGACACACAGAGTACAGGAACACAGAGGGCAGGCACATAGATAGAGACTGATTCTTTGCCACTACTAGCCCCCCGACTAATGTTTACACTTCGGTAAACACAGGTCTCTAAACGAACACTGGCCGCACTACTAACATGGGCCTTACTGCTAACCCGGACCTCACTGCTAACACAGGCCTCACTGCTAACACGGGCCTCACTGCTAACACGGGTCTCACTGCTAACACGGGCCTCACTGCTAACACGGGCCTCACTGCTAACACGGTCCTCCTTGGGAAGCCGGCCACTCAAACTAGGGGAAAAAAGGGCTGAGTTAAACGGACGATTATCGCCCATGAGCTCGTTATACGAGCCTAGAGACCCCAAACCTAGCCTAGTTAGAGTCATAAAAGGCATGTTACTCGAGCCGGGGAAGCATGACACTAGGCTAGTTGCGTTTATCTTGATAACGGTTCCCACGTCCAGTTCGGAGATACCTGCAGACAGCCAAGCTTGAGGGAAGTGATATACAAACCCTTCCCTTGAACCGGGGGAATCCACGGTTAAGTCAGACGGGGAGCAATCGCTCACAGGCCCGCTGCTCAGACCTGGGGACCCTAAATCTGACATAGCGGGGGATGAAGCGCTTAGTGCGGGCGCTTTGTTTTTCTTCTGCCTCCGTCTCTTTGTCTTGGTGGAAGGGGTTTCAGCAGCTGGGAGGTCCTCAAACTCTGAACCCCACGGGAACATTTCCCAGGGGAGTTCCCAAGGAGGTTGGGCACTTTTGAAGAGGGAGAACTCGTCTTCTGAGTTCTCCGCACCCCAGCCCTTCGCCCAGGTGGTGGCTTGCTCGCGCCACTCGCCGGCTTCTTCGTAGATGGGGTCCATGTCTGAATACGCGGCAGCTCTTGCCCGCATGATGTCATTCCAGACACGGCCCGCCTCGCTCTGATCCGAGCGTGTGGGAGGGGAGGCCGCGGAGGCTCCGCGTGCCCTCCAGTTCCACCTCTCCGCTCCGGAAAGAAGCCGGACGGGCTTCTGGAGCTCTTCGTCCGGGAAGTCCTCGACCGGGAGGCCGAGAAGGAAGGCCACAAAGTCGGAGGACTCCCACAGTTCCCCCAACTCACCCTCGACTCCCAGGTAGGCGGCTTTGTTTGTTGATTCGGTCATTCTGACACAATTCGGTCAGCCGTAACACAACTATGAGTATATATAGATATAAAAGTTGGGACAGTGTGGAAAATGTAAATAAAAAAATAAAGCAGTAATTAACAAGTTTCCCTTAACTTTTATTTCATTGCAGACAGTATGAACACAAGATAATTCATGGGTTTTTTTGGTCAACAATGCCATTCTTGGCATTCAGGCTTGCAACACATTCCCAAAAATGTTGGGACGGGGCAATTCAAGGGTAGTAATGAGGTATAAATACTAAAAAATCATGTGATTTGAAACTTTTGATGTTAACAGGTGATTGCAATCATGAATCGGTACAAAAGCAGCATCGAGGAACGGTCTACTCCTTCAGGAGCAAAGGAGCATCTGGGATGGTCTGTTATGCGGTGGAAACTTGTATTGTGGTCAGATGAATCGGTTTTTCACATCTTTTTTGGAAGAAATGGACGCCGTGTTCTGCGGACCAAAGAGGAAAAGGACCATCCAGACTGTTACCAGATACAAGCCCAAAAGCCAGGGTCTGTCATGGTATGGGGTTGTGTCAGTGCCTTCGGCAAAGGTAAATTGCACTTCTGCGATGGCACCATCAATGCTGAGAAGCATATCTCAGTTTTGGAGGAACAAATGCTGCCTTCAAGACTACATCTTTTTCAGGGACCCCAAGCTTATGTCAGCAAGACAAGGCCAAACCACATACTGCATGCATAACAAAGGCATGGCTGCGTAAGAAGAGGGTGCGGATGCTTCATTGATCTGCCTGCTGTCCTGATTTGTCTCCTATAGAGAATGTTTGGCGCATTTTGAAACAAAAATGCATCAACAAAGACTCTGTACTGTTGTGCACCTAAAAAATTGTTTGCAGGAAGAATAGGGCAAACTAACACTTAGTCACTGGATTTCTTGATGCCTAAACATTAGGGGTGTGACGAGACGCTTTTCCCACGAAATGAGACGAGACACGAGACTGGGTTCACGAGAACGAGACGAGACGAGACTTTGACATTTTTTTAACAAAATCCTCAATGTTTAAATATATCGCAAAAATAGCCTTTTATTTAACTGAAAAACACAAAATGCAAAAAATGCATGTCCATTTTGAAATTAACTTTATGAAATAAAACTTCTATTTTGATGAATGATATGCAGTAATAACATCTAAACACTGCAAAATATTTTGCCATAAACTGACAGGCAATTAACTGCACAATAAAATTAAATAGTATAATTAAAAATAAATAATAAACACAAGTATCCCTTTATGTGCAATTAACCATAATTAATGTAACTATCAGAGATCACGAGATCTCGTCACACCCCTACTAAACATCTTTTAAGTGTTGTTAAGTGATCTTTTAAGTGGGAACTGTACAAAGTGGTAAATGCTGTACTGCCCCAACTTTCTTTGGCATGTGTTGCAAGCCTGAATGGCAAGAATGGATATTTATTTAAAAATCAAATGATGTTGACTGAAAAAAACATGAATTATCTTGTGTTCATACTGTCGGCAATAAAATAAAAGTTAAGGGAAATTTGTAAATTACTGCTTCATTTTTTAATACACATTTTCCACACTGTCCCAACTTTTTCTGATTTGGGGTTGTATATGGTGGCCTAGGATGTTTGTCTCTGGACCAATAGATCAGGGGTTTGAATCCTACCTTCAGCACCACCACTGGGTTTCTGAGCAAGACCCTTAACCCCAAGTTGCTCCAGGGAGACTGCCCCCTGTAGTTAGGGAATATATGTTGTAAATGTAAATACTGTTACATCCTGGAGTTTTTAAACACTGTGTCCACTGGTCCTTTATAGAAAGGTTCTAACAAAACAATTTTCACATTTGTTTAAAATATGATTAAAATCAACTAAACAAAACTGTCAACCTCTAATTTGTATCTACAGGCACAAATGAGCGGATTAAATACTCACCTACCTTTACCATACCACCACCAATGACTAGATATTGTGGTGGACTGTTCTAAGCACATCAGTAGCACTGACATGGTATTGTGTGTGTGTGGCACTGGTACTAGTGTATCAAGCACAGCCAGAGTTTGAAACACTGGGAATGCTCACTCACTTTATTAGAAACACCTACCATCATGGCACAGTTCGTAGATCTGCAGTAAGACCTTTGCATGCTCCTTTTGTGTAAATGATCCAATCAGATCAACGTTGGCTTGATATTTATGAGTGGTGGACTATTCTCTTCCATCACTACTCTCTCATCAGTCCCTGACATGGTCGTACCAGGCAGGACACACACACGCCAGCACTATATAGGTGCCACTTCTGTGCTGTGAATGGTTCAATAATATATGTAGGTGGTCCTATAGTGGTATCTTTCCACTAATTGTACCTGACCTGCTTTTCTGGCTGAGTACAATCAAATCACAGTGATTTTCCAACCTCTTTTGGAGGGTTCTTCATTTTCAGGTCTGGAGGGCTGTTGCCCAGCTCTGTTTGATGTTTTTTTCCTCCTCAAACAAACCTGATTTAACTTTGTTTGAGCAGGGAAATCACCAAACTGCGCTGAACACTGGCCCTCCACAATTGGAAATGAAAACCCTTGATCTAGTGCAAATCCTTCCCAGAAGCGGAGAGGCTGTAAGGGGGAAGAAACTGCCTATTAATAACCTTGATTTCGAAAGAAATGTTGGATGAGCAGGTGTCTACAACCTAATATATACACCCTGTTCCAAATTATTATGCAAATTATATTTTTCTCATTTACCTTAATAAGTGATGTAAGCAACAGTCAGCATAACTATTAAGGGTACAATTCAAATTTGATTGAACAAACCTCCTAATAAGCGATTTAAAAAAAATAAAATAAAAAACTTACAATGAACTGTTCCAAATTATTATGCACAGTAAGTTTCAAAACACTTTATAGGTTGTAAAAAACTGAAAATTATAATTTATTGTGTTTGCAGCATATTCACTGATATCAAAAGCTATTTCAATCAAACTTTTATCAACATTTTAACTTTTTAAACATGTTAACAGATCACTTTACATTTTAACAAAGGACCCCTTATTTGATAGCAGCTTCACAGGTCTTGCATCCATTGAACTTGAGTTTTTGGACAGTTTCTACTTGAACTTGTTTGCAAGATGTCAGAAGAGCCTCCCAGAGCTGCTGTTTGGATGTAAACTGCCTCCCACCCCCATAGATCTTTTGCTTGAGGATGCTCCGAAGGTTCTCATTAGGATTGAGGTCAGGAGAGGATGGAGGCCACACCATGACTTTCTCTCCTCCTATCCCCATTGCAGCCAGTGATGCAGAGGCATTCTTTGCCGCATGAGGTGGTGCATTGTCATGCATGTAGATGATTTTATTACGGAAGGCATAGTTCTTCCTTCTGTACCAGGGAAGAAAGTGGTCAGTCAGAAACTCCACATACTTTGCAGAGGTCATCTTTACACCTTCGGGGACCCTAAAGGGGCCGACCAGCTCTATTCCCATGATTCCAGCCCAAAACATGACCCCACCACCTCCTTGCTGACATCGTAACCTTGTTGGAACACGTTGGCCATCCACCAACCACCCACTATTCAATCCATCTGGACCACGCAGGGTCACACAGCACTCATCAGTGAACAGCACTGTTTGAAAATTAGTCTTCATTTATTTCTCTGCCCAATGCAGCTGTTTCTGCTCGTTAGCATTGGTTAGAGTTGGCCAAATAGAAGGTTTATGCACATTGGCAAGACTCAGCGTGCTCTACACCTTGACTCCAGAGGCACCAGCAGCTTCAAATATCTGTTTGCTGCTCTCTTGCTCTTCGCATTTTAGCAGCTGCTCTCTTGATCCAATGCATGGATCTGGCAGAAATCTTCCTCAGTGTGCCTTTATCTGCATGAACCTGTCTCAGCCACAAATGTCTTGCTAGTGCAATGATCACGCTTAAGTTTTCGTGAAATTTCTAATGTTTTCATACTTCAACCATTGAACTATTTCCCTCTTTTCGGCAGCAGAGAGATCCATTTCCTTCCTCATATGGGTTGATAACTGTGGTCTGCTTAATAATGTGTTACGTCCTTCTTAAGTAGTTTGTCCTTTAATTGGGCATACCAGGTAAACTCATTATCACAGATGTTTAAATGTATTTCAGTGATCCAAAGAACCCTGAGACGTCCATGAGTTTAATTGAAAACCAAAAAATCGAATTTTTGTGGCACTTAAATGGAATTTGCTTAATAATTTGGAACAGGGTGTAAAATTATTAGGCTATATATAAGTAACAATTGTCAATGACACAGTTCAGTCTATTGGGTTGTATGTTTGTGCCAGTCAGAAGCTGATCAGAGACCACACAATACATTCACCTCTATATTGCTGTAAAGTCTGGACTGATAAACTGCAACACACCACCATGGGTAATATAATACATGCCTGAAAATGCTGCTAGTCACTTTAGCACAAAGATGATTGATAATAGTAAACACCCTAGAAACATCATCACGCAGCTCAACTCACACACACTACATGTTACTGCTGTGCCAGAGATGGTCACACCACTCAAATCTGGTCGATAATGCTCCTATGGTTTTCCTTTTCTATCGATAGTAAAGGGGTCACTATATGGCGGCGGTGGTCCTATGTTTGTCCTGAGGTACCACTTTTTCATTTCTGGTATCCGATTGCTTCTGTATGGCCATCTGGCTCCTGCACAAAGCTCTAAACCAGTGTAGATTTCCTTTAAGGATGGTTTCAGTCAGTTTTTTCTATCTACTCATGTACTCGCTAATCAGCACCCTTAGGGAATCCCTTAATAACTCTGTTAATTAATTTTATAGGAGAATAATTAAAACTAATATTGAAGTAGTAGCTCCATCCCATTCAGTAGAATAAGAGCTTTGGATATTTTGATCTAAATGCGACATGCTCAAAGAAATATGTGCCTGTGTGTGTGTGTGTGTGTGTGTGTGTGTGTATTACACATATGCCAACCGGATTTCTTCTCTGAACTAAGTGCACGACTAGATGATGTCTTTATTATTTTTAATCAGCACTCAGGAGGAACTATTCTGCAGTTAATGCTCAGCCCATTCTCCAGCGTGCCTCTGATGTTCCGATAAAGGTTTGTGCTAATAAGCCGTAACCTCCTCATATCAGGCTCCTGTCTGCCAGCTATTGTCTATTAATTAATGCAGATAGTTTGATTGCAGTTACATTAAAAGCTATTTAATGCAATATGCCATCGTCAGTGGCTCTGTGATACCATAAAGGAGCAAAGTTCATTTTTAAATTAATAAAAAATATATGACTTCATTTGTATGATAAGGGAAGTGGCAAGCACAGTATTCCCCACTGGGACGATTCACAACTGATAAAAGTGGAAAAAATTAACCATGCAAAAGCTTGGCAACATATTGCCTTCTACAATCCTCTCACTGTTCCTGTTCAGTTAAAGGGCCCATATTATGGGAAACTAAATGTTCTTAAATAAGAGATATATTAGATTTATATATTATATATAATATAATATATAATATTTTATTAATAATATAATATATTATTATACATATTTATCGATGCCCACCTCTTATATATATATATAATATAATATATAATATTTTATTAATAATATAATATATTATTATATATATTTATCGATGCCCACCTCTAATATTTATATTAGAGTTGGCCATCGATAAATTTTTTTTCATGCCGTTAATCGCATGGAATCTTCACGTTAACGGCGATAATTTTTGCGTTCACAGGCCCAAAATGAAAAAAGAAAGTGAAACTCAGTCTGGAGGAGAGACAAAAACTGCATGAACTGGTCGTTTCTCTAAAATATGAAGGTGAAATTCATCATAGCCTGCCAGTTGAGGACCGGGCGGGTCCCTCCCCGCCCCTCCCACCTCACAGGTGTGGCATATCAAGGTGCTGATTAGTGCCTTAGACTGCCCACAATAAAAGGCCGCTCTGAAATGTGCACAGTTTTGCTTTACTGGGGAGGGGGATCCGAAAACTGGTGTATCTGGTGTGATCTCCATTTGCCTTGCGCAGTTCAACACATCTCTGTCGCATAGAGTTGATGGAATGTTGGTCCACTTCTCTTCAATAGCGGTGCGAAGTTGCTGAATATTGGCAGGAACTGGAACACATTGTCGTATATGTTGATCCAGAGCATCCCAAACATGCTCAATGGGGGACATGTCCGGTGAATATGCTGACCTTGCAAGAACTGGGATATTTTCAGCTTCCAGGTATTGTGTACAGATCTTTGCAATCTATGGTGCATTATCCTGCTGCAACATGAGGTGATGGTCATGAATGAATGGCACAACAATGGGCCTCAGGATCTCGTCCCAGTATCTCTGTGCATTCAAAAGGCCATCAATAAAATGCACCGGTGTTCATTGTCCATAACATACACCTGCCCATACCATAACCCCACTGCCACCATGGGCCAGTCGATCCACAACTTTGATGTCAGCAAAACGCTCACCCACACAATGTCTGCCATCTGCCCTGAACAGTGAAATCCGGGACTCGTCCATGAATAGAACGTGATCCGATCCGTAAAAAATGCGGAAAATTACAGCACGCCTAACGTGATCTGGCCCTCTATGAGGAGTTGACAAGGGAG
>JBBPDH010036406.1:0-10192 GCA_037974565.1 Clupeocharax schoutedeni
TTGAAAAGAAGACAAGAACCGTAGAACCCAGGATAGGCTCAAGGTACCCGCGACCCCAGTAAAGATGAACCGGTTACGGAAAATTAATGAATGAATAAAAGAATAAATGAATGTATGGCTTCCCCTCATTGACTTATGGAGTAACTTTCTGGTGGGCCAAATTAAACAGCACCCTCTGCACCTCAAAGGTACGACAAAAAGGTAGCAAGTGAGTAAAAACTACAAAATCCTGGAGAACAGTCCACCACCTAAATAACAATTGAGTGGTGGCTCTGTGGTGGCCATTGATGAAGAGTGTACATAGGGGAACTCCATAAACCTGCAAAATGGCCCATATTTGGTGTGTTTCTGATAAAATGGCCAACAACCCAGTGTATCATAATTGACATAGATCTGCATAGTTCATGCCCCAGTGGGAGTTCACCAGAAATGAGTAAACTGCCAGTTGCGATAATGGTCCCACTGGTCATAATTACTGCCTTGCCTGGCAATGACTGTTCCTATAGAAACCCCCTGCCTGTAGGACCTAAGCCAGGCAAAAACAGGCCGCTCCCAAAACGGCCTCCATGGCTCCGTTCCGACCTGTGTGTGTTGGAGAAACCCAGGCCCTTTGCTGCTCCACTTGATTTGGTTCTGGAGCCTTTTTCCAGGCTGACTGGGGTCCGGCAGGCAGACATGCTCATGAGCCAGTCCCCTCGAGGATCATTCAGCGTCCCCATTCACATCAACCTGCACAATGTTCGGCGGCGGCGGACACGGTAAGGGCAGGGTCGCACCCTCATCACCCTGTCTGGCTTCATTTATATCCTCCTTTATTATCACCCGCTTCACGGACACGGGTTTAGCTTCTTTTGCTTTTGCCCTCAGAATTTAGCATCATGACTCACCTGAAACGTGCGGATCACACAGTTTCACGCAGAATGTGGTCTGAGTGTTTTCGCTTTGTGAAGGTGTATTCATACTTTGAGCATATGAGTTTATTAATTTTGTGCATATTAAAGGCAGAAAAGTAAGTTAAGAGCCAGTTCTACAGTTCTGAAAGTGTGAATCTGTGTGTATAAAGTTGATTTGAGCTGATTTTAAAGAAATATCATATAGTTACTACAATAAAGGGAAAGTCAAAACTCTGTTTTATTTCTGTATAATACAGAGCTTGATGTATTCTTTTAGGACTAAAAATAATTAAACATAGTGGCACTTAGACTCTAATTTCTTTACAGTGGTGCTGAATGGAACCAGGGGTCTAAAACCAAAATATGGCATTTAAATGGAATATTGCTGAAGTTAAAATACAAAGACAAATCTGAAGGAATGAGTTCTGCCTACATGTGTTCCTTTAAAAATACATTATAGGCCAAAACCTTCTCAAAAATATTATTAAAAATATCAGGCAGTGTATTCATGAATAACTTTCAGTGAGGGAACTTATAGAGACGTTTAGAGTGGTGGTTTCATTGACCACCACTGTGAACAATGCAGACTCTGTAATTTTGTCCAAAACGAAGCATTTCACATGAGACCTACTCTGAATATCTTGTTAACAAATTGACCTCTTAATTATGCTACTACTGATGCATCTGAACTGTTCTTGGCCTGTGTAGATTTAACCCGCTTGTAAACCACATCCCATATGTCGTATATCAAGCATCTAATAGTCATTAACATGTGTTTCATCTTGTAATCAGTAAAGTAATTGGTCCTACCATTAGTTCTCCACATCCACGGAACTCGTTTACATATAACACCCACTCCTCATCCATTCAACAGCTCAGCTGTTGATGGTATTGGTGCAGTGACAGCAAAGGCAAAATCTCCAGATAGTTTAAGCTGAGGAACAATCTGAAATAACTGAGAAGTTGACTTTGAAGGAGCATATTGACAGAGCATAGCTATAATATATAAGTCCTTAAAAAAACAAAGCCATATTTAACTGGACTCTGTAATGAACCGAGAGGTGCTAGGACTGGAAATCAAAATCTCTTTTCATGATATCAGTTAATAATGAGGCGGCGGCATTGTAATCAAATTGTAAATGAGCAAGCGATGTTTTGTTGACCCCAAGCCCCAGCGTATTACAATCTAACTGGGAGGTATCAAATGCATGAATTACTTTTTAGGATCGAAATGGAAAACAAAATACGGCCCAAAATGGACCCCTGTGGAACACCACATCTCATAGTGGCAATTGTTGACTGAAAGTGTAAAATTTTTAATATAAGTAGTAAACCAAGACTCCCACAGAATGTTCCAAGTGCTCACTGAGTACACAGTGATCACAGTGATCACTGACATCAAAAGCAGTGCTGAAGTATAGCAGAACCAGGACAAAAGCTGACTGAAACCTGTTCAGGTTATTTATGTAGGGTGTGTTGGTTCTCAAGCACATCTCTCTGGGCTGTGTTCCTTAGGGAGTTGCTGCAGTACCCAACCTCTGCTCAGGGGTCTCTGTGGAGAAGAAATCACGCTGGTGAGAAGGTGAAGGCCCAGTTTCCCGTCTCCAGCGTGGGAGAGGAGAGGGCCTTGCTGCTGGGATACACCATGATGGCCTTCTCCATTCTCATGTACTTTGTGGTGGGAATTGCTGTTGTGAAGCCATGTTACCACAGGTGATTTTAGGGCTACTTTCATATAGACTACATAAAGCATAACATATTTATAAGGCAATTATTCCGTCTAGCAGCAGTTGGTTGCTATAGTCAATTCCACACCAAAAAGTGTTACAACAACTGACATTTGCTGGGCTAAGCCTTTATTAACATTTCTTCTAAATGTATTTTATGTTTCTTCTAACTGTATTTCTCAGATGTCACCATTTGTTGATTTTCTCAGTATAAATAAATACACTGTTTCCTAAATTGAACAGACTGCGGAATAGAATAAACAGCAAACGAAGCCCATGGAAAAGTTATGGTGTTGAATAGCATGGTTTATATTTTCAAATACGTTAACCTCATTTAAATCTGAGAATATGTTTACTGTGTTTCTGCTTAAACTGTGTTTTTGAACTATGTTCAGTTTGGGGCAACCAATCAGACCAGAGTTCATTTACTTATATATTAATGTGAAGTGTTTCTCAATGCTGACCATCAGCAGGTCCTGGTTCTGGTTGTGATTTTATGTTGGCTTTGATATTCAGTGAGTGGGGAAAGGCCACCAACTGCTCGCTGATCCACGTTGCACTTCTCAATGATTCGGACGACTGCAGAAGTTTGACCACCAACCCTTGCCTGCAGGTGTCTGTTTTTATCTCAGAGTTTGGGACGAGAGCCCGCTTACACTATGATGAAGTGGTGGTGAACCTGAGCCCAGAGGTACACCCTACTGATCACTGATGGATCTTCATTGTTCTTCACATAGTTCCTGGTCTCGTGTAAAGGGACCCCTTTTGGCCAGTAACACTGCCATCTCTTTTTTCCCCTTACAGTGTTTCTACACCCCTAAAAACCAGCAGAACAGGAGCGAGCTGGTGGAAGAGGCCCAGAAGATCAGGGACTTCATGTTGAGTCTGAGGGGGCAGGCCGTTGGGTGCCACCCCAGCACGGGGAGGCATCCTGAAGACGTGATCCTGAGGAAGAGATATACCCTGCGAAAGGCCCTGCTGTGTCTGCTGTGGCCCAGCCTCATGCTGTTTGGAGGGGGGCTGCTGGTGGGCCTGATCAGGCTGGTACAATGCCTGGCTCAGCTCTGCAACCAGGCCTCGGCCACAGAGGCAGGGGTGGTGGAGCAGACCACGGAGACGCAGGGCAAATTCTACCAGCTGCTGAGGTGGAGACCAGGGAGTCCCAGTGTGGAGCAGGACCCGGCCACCTAACGTCCTATAACACACTAAGAGACTCTACATGGTACAAAGGCGCACAAATGATTACTATTCACAGACAATGCAGAAACGTGTGCTTGTAAAAGAGGCCTGAGGCAGTTTGATAAAGAAAGCTAGATCTACCAGTCTCCCTGATGCAGGGGGTGGAATAAGCAATTAGCGCTCAGTTCTGAGATAGAATAGGGTGATTCTCCTGCTCAAACATCCTAGCGAACTACTGCAATTTCACCAGGCAACACAAAAATGTTTCATTACATTCTGTAGTGTTTCTTTTAGAATCTCGGGGCTGATTTCGGTGGACGTTTATAACTAAACCCTTCGGTGGTAAGGGTTTAGTTAGAAACGTCATTTTTAGAAAAAAAACTAAAACTTGTTATAACAAGTTTAATATGTTGTTTGTTTGTTGTACATGTAGATAACAGCGTTCCCGACTCTCACGCACTGAGCGTGAGACACATGCATCAGTGAGACTAATATAAAAATAATAGTCATATTACAACAACCTTATAATGAAAAATATACATAGAATTTAGTTTATTTCGAGAGCCATTGAAGGGAGGAAAAAATGGTGTGATTTTCCGTATCAGCAAAACTTGACTAAGAAACATCAAAATTGCAATAAAACAGACCTTTCATATTAGCTAGTGTTAGTGAAGGATGAGATCAGTGAAGTCAGGCAAATGATGTGGACCACCATCATCTAACTGATCAGAGCAAACAGACATATCTACTTGCCTGGAGAACAGCAGGGAAACAGAGCCTTACAGCTCCACTAAGTGAACTAAACCTAACTGAAATGCCACTGAACTTGTAAGTAACAATACCTCAAAAGAACAGAGCCAATAGAAGGCCTTGTTTGACCTTGTTTTGTTTTGAAGTTTGCTGCTGGCTGAAGGTTCACAACAGCTGATTAGTTCTTCAAAAGAATAGTGGTGGAAGAATTGCATTAAAATGGCCAATTTCACCATAATCATGGCTTACGCTGCCAAGCAAAGAACAAAAACACGAAATATCGGCATCTATGTGGCTTTGCTTTGCTGAAGAGAGCAGCAAGCATTCTAACATTGCTCTTTAATCTCTTAGATCGGCACTCCCCACCCTTTTTTGCATCACGGACCAGTTTTATATAAAGCAATATTTTCACTGACCAGTACATATACAACTAAAAACAGAGTATTTGTTTTTACTCATGTTTGCTAGCTTATGGGCTAATTATATGATGTACCGTATCACATGACCGAGACAAGTGTTCATCTAAAAAAAAAAAACAACTCTCTGATAATCAATAAAAAGTTTTATTCTATCTGACAGGGCTGGGCGATTAATCAAAAAGTAATCGAAATCGACATTCAGAACCTATAATCGATCAAATTTTTCCAGGTCGATCATTACGATTACTTTCCCTTTAAAAACACTACCGCGTGTGGAGTCACGTGACCTCGCTCCATTATGTCACGTTTTTCCACCGACATGTCGAGCATGGAGAGCTGAAACACTGAGACAACTGAGCAACTTGTCAGTGAACTATGAGGGCAAAAAAATTAATTAAATAATCGTTCATTAATCGTAATCGAGTTCAAATTAATTGAGATTTTGATTTTAGGCCAAATCCCCCAGCCCTACTCTCTGACTCACGGACTGATACCTGTCTGCGGCCCGGTGGTTGGGAATCTCTGACCTAGATCATTATTTTGCAGCCTCTAAACTGTGTAGCTAACATATCTAAGTAAAAGTCTGGGTACATACAATATTTCAACCTACAAAACACTTACATGACTATGGCATAAGAAACAGTGTTTGACCATAAATTAGTCTCAAACTACATCAAATATTACAGCATCTGTCATGCTACTGATAACATGACGCTGTTATATCAATGCACATATTCATGTACTGTATTAATGTCTATGACAGCTCAGGACATCATTAGACATTTGTTATGGCATGCTTATGGCAGTCTTATGTAGCAGGGGCCAAGTTAAGTGTGCAAAATCTGACATGCTAACTTGCTAACCAGATGCCCTGGAAGTACGCTAATAGCTTATGCTGTAGCACTAGCTAACAATATTACAGGGAGTACAACTGAAAATTGGGTTTAATAATGTTCAGTAGTTGCGATAGCAATCATAAGTGTATATTCAGATGTATATTTTTTGTCAAGCAGCAATGCTGTACTATTAGCGGATGTTACAGCTGTGGACTGTAAGAACTGAGTAACTTTTTGTTTATCTCATTAAATTAACCTTTTATTGTTGTATAAGCTTTATCACCTGCAGCTCAATTAACGGGACATTTTTTATTATTTTTGCCTAGAGATCCAGTTATAACATTTTATCCGGGTTCAAGCACTAGTTTATGTACAATTACTGCTCTCTTTATTCAACAGAATTATATAAGCTTTTCTATTGTGCCATTAGGACTGATCCATGTAAATGAGCTCTGTTCTGATTAGCTGTTATGTGTTGAGCATTTAAAATGCTAATAATGCCAGTCTAAACGGATGGGGCAAAACTGCTGTAGGTTGAATAAGAGATGAAGAAATGTTTGTGACATCATAAAAACAATTAACTCAAAACGATCTGTTTTTGCAGCTTCATTTCGGTGCATGGATTCTTTGGGCTTGAGTGGGTTTTGGTTTATCTCACTGAATCATTAAGTTTAGCTTATTACCTGCAACTCCATTACAGGGCCAGCTCTATTTATTTTTTGCTTGAGGTCCACTTATAACATTTATGTGGGTTTATGTACCAAAAGTAGTCCTATTTTTAAGAATTAAACAGCTTTTTATGTTGTGCTTTTATATCATGTACTTATTAAAAAGTCATTATGTCTGTAACACTGGCTATAATGTCAGGATAAATGGGTGGAGCAAAACCACCGTAGGTTGAGTTGAGAAGGTGGATATGAAAAAATACACTGTTTTATTAAAACAATGAATTCTACATTTTATTAAACTCTCAATTTCCATAGATGGAATGTATGGGGCTGGGGGTTGAGTGAGACATTTTGAAACTTTAAAACTCTTTTTACATAAAAAGCCTATTTTCCATGATATGGGTGCTTTAATGATTGCATAGTTAATACTGAGGTTCTTTTGCCATTTAGCTCTTGTGCCAGTGAATTTTCTCAGACATCTGGTGCTCACAGCTCCTACAGTCTCTTGTTTTTCTTTAGCTAGGCTATCGAAAGCCACCTAATTCATGAAAGCGACTCGCTTTAGTCCACGTCTTCACTGTGTCATTTGGACATCTTGCTGATGTGCTCACAAAGGATGGAGAGGTATTGCGTGAGCTTGACCATGAAGATAATGAGGCCTCCTCCAGCCAGCATACAGGAAGGCCAGAACAGGGAGTGGAAGACGGCGCTGGAGCCGTACAGCCGGCTCAGAAGAACAAGGCCCTGCTGTTCCGCGGGATCGTAATAACACCTGACCTGCTGCTGCGCCTTCAGCTTCTCAGAGATGTTCACCATCATGGCCTGCACGACCACATGCTCCTTCTGACACTTTGGGACGTAGAAGCACTGCAGAGAAACACATAAAACAAATAGTGTCCCATCAGTGACTTCATTTTATGTCATTTTAAACATTCATTCATTTTAGGTAACTGCTTAATCCGCACTAGGGTCGCGGGAGCCCAGCGCCTATCCCCGGGTCTACAGGTGCGAGGCACACACACCTTTTTAAATTTAAATTCCATGCCAAGGGACTAAAGTATTGGGACACAGCGGTGAGGTGTACAGTGCAAGTGCTTGCACAGTGGAGAAACCACTCTTGGAGCCCGGGGGCTCAACCCTGGTGTGGAATTCAAAAAAGTGCTTCCAGGTCGGCTACAGCCTGCCCTGAGTCCCCTTGTGTGAAAACATCCAGAAAAAAATATATTTATTGCCACAAAAATCCCAAAAAAGGCAAAGGATATTTGCAGTTTCCACGTAGAACTATTGGGATTTCCACTGACACCTCTGGTCAAAATTTAAAAGCCCTAATTTACCTGATGCTCGTGTCTTTGGACTGTGGGAGAAACTCTGAGACCCTGAGGAAACCCACACCACATTGAGGAGAACATGCAAACCCTGGAGGTGTGAGGCAACAGTGCTACCCACTGCACCACTGGGGGCGCCAAATTACACACACAAACATGCTTCAGTCAAAAGTTTGGACACATCTGTATATACTGTTCATAACATTGATCTAATGACATTTGCTTGGTATTTAAATATTATGGTAAAATATTCCCATTGTTCTTATTAAAAGTCATTAGAACTTATTTTATTAGTCATTACAACTCGTTAAACTCCCATTATCTGCGTCAGTTTTGTTCATAAGGTGGGCTTTAATAACCCCAGTGCCAGAAGACTTATATACCTGTCTGACTTTAGAGCTCTTCACAGTGTCTGAAAATTAATTTAATGTAATATACCAACACTTGTTTCAAAACATCCTGCAACATAAGCTGCAAAATCAGATTCAAATTCAGTCAACACATGTACATTTATCCATCTGTCAGTGTAGCCCCGCCCACTGAAATGATAAGGAGTGTTTCAGTGTGGATTGCTATTGAAGGGTTAAGCGAAAAGAAGCCTAAAAGAAGCCAGAGTAGTTCTTAAAGCAGCCTGACCTCCGAGCTGATGTCCTGCATCTCCTCGTTGTAGGAGAGCAGCCCTATGCGTCCCGTGGCGTTGATGCTGACGTAGACCTGCAGGCAGGGGTATCTGGAGCTCCTCCAGCAGTCTGGACCACAGCTGTACGAGCAGTTAACCTCAATGGTCAAAGAGGAGTTCAGTATCGTGCACATGCTCTCCTCAGTCCACACACTGGATACAATGGAGAACATACAGGCTCAAGCAAATCTGTGTTTCTGAAGCAGGTGGTGTATGTGGTTTTATCAAGCAAAACCAGTCTGCATTTTGCCCGTGGCTTTAAGAGTAAAATATGTAGTAACGCCTGCTTTAAATGGCTGCTTTGTATTGTGCCTGCAAAAAGCATTCCAGGTTGAAACACCTCTTATAACTTTTAAGCACTGTAAGCTACTGTAGACTACAAAGGGTGTACCGTAAATGTAAACATATTGGAGTTAATGACAACTTTGACAGTTAGGTTTTTGAAGCGTATCTTTACGTATCTGTATATGAACGATACTGGGGAGGGTGAATAAATGGGCATGGCTAAACTGCCGTAGGATACAATGTCGCTATGTGCAAATGGAATTATAATTGAACTATTATTAAAAACTAAATTCAAAACGCAGTATTTTTGAAGCATCTCTTCTGCTTATGAACTGTACTGGGTGGGGAGGGAATGAATGGGTGGGGCTAAACCCCAGTTAGATGAAAATATATGTAAATGGATTTAATTACATCATTAAAAACAATATACTTAAAATGGTCTGTTTTTAAGCATATCCTCTATACAGTTATCCCCTGCTTTTCGCCTCGTTGGAAAGATCTCCGGGAGATCAATCGAACTGTGTAGTTTGAAGTATTTGAATCCTTGCACCACAGAGAAATTGCACTTGGAGCCTGGAGGGCTCAACCCTGGTGTGGAATTCGAAAAAAGTGCTTCCAGGTTCACTACAGCCTGCCCTGAGTGTCTTTTGTGTGAAAACATCCAGAAAAAAATATATTTATTGCTGTAAAAAAGGGGATAAAGGAGGAGGATATTTGCAGTTTCTGTGTAGAACTATGGGGATTTCAGCATTTGAGTTTGGAGCGAAGAGCATGGTTGAAGTATATCATATATGTATGATTCTTATTTTTAAAAAGTGACAAAATGTCGTTTTCTATGACATGAGCCCTTTAAAGCGCATTTAACATCTAAATGAGGTAAACCAGGTGATGTTGCTGCTACCTGTCAGCGTAGGAGCGCACCATCGTGATGCAGAGCATAAAGTACATCATGATGGAGCAGAAGACCATGCTGACACCCAGCAGAATGGCCCGGTCCTCCCCGGCCTTCAGTGCCGTTTCTGTCCGCTTCTTATCCATCAGCTCAGCGCCCCGGAACCTCTGGTAGATGCTCCTAAAGAAATAAAATTGAATGATGCTACCATTTGATGAAATGTATGTATTCTATGGGCAGTGTAGATTCTACATAATCACATGTAAAGTAAGTGTACATGTGTCATACGTCAACACAGGCAGCCAGGAACGCAACACTCGGGGAAGTGTAGGGGAGCAGTGTGTTGGTACCGGGGGCTGTGTGAGGGGACGAAACTGGAGAGCAGTGTGTGGGTGAGGTATCTTGCTCAAAGTTACCTCAATGGTGCCACTGGTTAGAGATTAGCTGCACAGTGTGTTATATGTATATATATTAGGGCTGGGAAAGTTAACGTGTTATTATCGCGTTAACGCATTATTTACTTAACGCCGACAATTATT
>JBBPDH010036417.1:0-10192 GCA_037974565.1 Clupeocharax schoutedeni
TGTTCCTTCTATATATAAGCATTGCCAATAGTATGATTATTATTTTGAGAGCAGGGAGAGAGAGAGAGAGAGAGAGAGAGAGAGAGAGAGAGAGAGAAAGAGAGAGAGAAAGAGAGAGTGATGAGAAGTGAGAAGTGGTGGTTTTGTTTTTGTGCTTGTGAACTCTTAACATCTTTTGTTTCACATTAAAGCTCCGTTGTGCACCTGCTCTGGTGTTTGTGTGTTTAGGTCTCCCTGTCTGTGGATGTTTGCCGTTCCCCAGGCCTTGCACCTCACTACGTACAGTATGACATACTAGGTACCAAACTAGCAATGTCTGAGCGTGTGACACTCCGAGATTCCCTTGAGAAGATGCTTTGTCATGGCTTCAGATGTGTGTGTGGTCATAGGTAGATGATGTATCCCTGGTTTGGAGGCAGTTGTGGTCATTTCAAAATGCTGAGTTATGCTTTTGAAGTTTTTTTGGCCACGTGATTATGCCAGGTCATGACTTTGGAGGTTTCATTTTCACTGTAAACATGCGGTCGTCTGCTTTTTGGATGTTCTATGTTTATGTGAGTATGCACTGTCATTTTTTGAAAGGCTGCATTTGTGTGAAAATGTATCATGGTTTTGGATACTACTGCCAAAGCTGCTCAATGGAAGCAGCCCCTTCACCCCCCAAGGCCCTAAGCACACCTGCCAATTAAGCAATTGAGATGCTGGATGTGGCGTTACGTACCCTCCCTCACTCCCTAATGACATTTTTCTCCCCCTCCATGGTGCCTGGGCTTGGCCACTCTCCCGAAACGCAGTTGACATTTTAACTTTAACCGCCAGCTGTTGGAGACCATGAGACCCAGAGAGGGACAGAAAAGGAAGGAGAGAGAATGAGAGAGAGAATGCAGGGCTCTCTATTTGTGTCCGCCTGTGAAATCAGACATTGGCAGGAAGTCAGCAAGCCACCGTTTTTTTGCCAAATCCTCTCCGGCTCTTCGGCCTTTCTCTCAAGGATAAAGAGCAAGGTTTTGTGTCTAAAAGGCCATATCTCTGCAACTGTATGCTCTTTGCATTTCAAAGTGGGTTGCCAGGAAAAAGCTTAGAGACAAGAAATCTCATTCTTTCAGTAGGTCTTCCTCTATCTATCTCTCTCTTTCTTTTTGATAAAGGCACTAACCAACTTTAGACATCTGTGTCCTGGAAGTGTAGCTGCCAAGTACTCTTGCTTTTCCAGGACACAACATTTTAACCTCTCATAGGAGCAAATTAGGAGCAAAAAAACCTCTACCAGAACACCTGCTGTTCCATAAATGTCAGCTTATAATGCACTCAAGAGGCACAGGGTCATGACACATGGCTTTTGAGCTCTGACTGTCCGAACTGTTATTTCCGGCACTGTATGTTGGTTAGGGGCAGTATTGTTGAAGTAGCCTCTACAGTACATACAGTAATCAAGCTTATATACATATTCTGCTGATGGGATCTAATTTGGAATGACGAGTTTTCTGTAATGTGGTCTGTACTGGCTAATGGTCTTCTTTAAAAGTCCTTGATTTTCTGGAGCTTTAAGTAAAGGGGGCAGGCAGCCTGTTAGAGCAAAGTCAGATCTAAGTATGGATTGGTGTTTTTTGGCATTCCAATGCATTCATAAATAGATAAACTTTACCACCATCATTTGCTGTGAACAGACTCTTCTTAACTCATTTTATATTCTGTCACTGAAGCTATTCTGTTAGAAGAGCAAGAAAGGCTTACTGGCTAATGGCCCAAAAAATTTCCTTTTTTTTTTGGAGTTTGAGGCTTTGAAGAAGTTGCTCGGAAACATGGCCTTTTTGTAGCGTGGAAATTCAAGAATATGTTCTGCAGGCTGAAACAAGCTTCAAACATGGTGAGAATAACACTGAGTGTGAATTTTGCACTAGTTATGGCAGAAATGAACACTGATCATAAAAAAAAAACATATGCCAATGAATAGGTTTCTACCTACCTAAAACCTACATTTTAAAATTACACTTTGAATGGAAGTGATTTAAACAGAATCTCATATACAATCGTTTGACTACAGTTAGCATTTATGTATATATATATATATATATATTAGTGCTGGGCCATTAACGGCGTTAATGCGACGATTCCATGCGATTAACGGCGTTAAAAAAAATGTATCGAAGGCCACCTCTAATATATACATACATATATATATATATTAGTGGGCATAGATACATTTTTTAACGCCATTAACGCCGTTTGTAATCTTGGCGTTATATATATGCAGTACTGTCTTGAGCCACTCTTATTCCTTCATATTTTAATTATATGGGGCCAGACATTTTTGTATTTTTAGAGTAGTCTCGAGGAATAGTTCTCCACTCTTACTAAAGGACTTTCCAAGAGTCTCATTTTCCACACAGTTTGTTTTCTTTGACAGATATCCATTAGTCATTACAAAGTTTCACCAGACATAGCTATAAGGCAGACAGCAGCCATGTGGCCATAAACTGCTGGGCAAAAGTGTGGAGCTTATGAAAGCTTTTTTCACATCTTTCTCATTACTCCCATTTTTAACACTGCACTTACTTCCACTTCTTCAACGGGTCTGTATGCTTTGGCTCTAATTACAGTGCTAACTCACCGACCAGGGCATCTGCTTGATAGGCAGATACTTGGTGAACCAAAGAAGATAGACACAAATTACTGGGTCTGTAAGTTAATCACACTGCTCCTGGTGGGTAGCAGTGAGAGCTTATTAACTCAAGGCTTTCTCCACCAGACGTGTTCAAACATGTTGTCAGAAGTGCCTGTGTTTGATGGACAGCGGGTAAGAGTGGGCCTGCTAATGAGATGAATACTGTCAAAATATATTTTTTTAATTGTTTCTTTCAACTTCAGGAAAAAATAGACCACAAAAAGTCTAGACCAACACAGTACATCACATACGGTGTTGATCAAATAAAGTTTTTATTATTAAGATCACATTTACATCAGCATATCTGCCACTTACTCACTCACCTTCTGGTGCTAATAGGCTAACAATGAATGTAGGGAACCATTTATATTATATTTTGAATGTTAAAACAGCTAATAACAAAACCAAAAAAAATGTAATCAGCTTTTCTAAACCAGTTTTTCGTGCTGATTTCAGATCTGCTTTCAGTTTTTTTCAGCCACATCAACTTTCTGAATTATGAGTAATAATAGATTTGCAATAGACTTGCATGCAGTTTTTATTAAACTGCAGGCACCAATCAAGTGACTGTTTCAATATTTTCAGTGTGAAGTCAGACAGGCCCCACTGTGGCATAGATATAATGATCAGTGTCAGTTAACTAACACTGTGTCTTCAAAAACGCTCAGCATATGATTATTATATACGAATTATACCAACTATCATGCAGTATAGAACTAGCTTCATCACAAACACTGTATGTGCAGGAAAAACTAAACACAGATTTGAAATCAGCATGAAAAACACTATAAAACCCACATAAACTTATGTCTGATGATCTTCACTTGTTGCCCTGTGTAAGTATGGTTTACTATATTATCTGTAATGCCATCATGTCTAAAATTGAATGAAAAATGTATTCTCATTTCAGCCATAAACACAGTATGCTGTGAAAAACATTCCTCCAGGACCATGGTGCAACACAGGAGCCAAACAGACAGAAGCGCCACAAAACTGCATAAATGCAGACAAGACAAAATGCAGACTGCAAACAGAGCAGAGAGACAGAGTGGAAGTCGAACATGAGCAACAAAACAACAGTGCAGTCGATGTTTGAATGAATACAATCTTATGACAAATACTGCATTCCAGCAGCCGAGTCAATAGGCTTTACCAAAAAACAGAACAGTGATAGACAACAATAAATAATAATTGTGCAAATAATAGCAGCAGCACGACAGAGAATGCGTGGTATATAATAAAAAGCATTTACAGTGGCAATTGTGGTGTACATTTAAGGCAGATTAGTTCAGTTTGTATATGCATTGTGTCAGGAGAAGAACAAGTTCAGTTCAGGGATGTGTTTATGTGTGTGTGGGCACAGATTATGATTCAGTTCATCCTTCTGATGAGGAATCTGATGGCCTGAGGAAAGAGGCCTGTTTATTATGGGAGGAGGGAGAAGAGGGTGTGTGAGGGTTGTGCAGGGTCATCCACAATACTGGAGGCTTTGTGGGTGGGATGATATGCAAACCGTGGGGGTCCAGTGAGGGGATAGCTGTGATTTTATGTGCCTCATGACAAGCCTCTCAAAGTACTTCATGAGTGCGTGCGACAGGGATGATAGTCGCCGAGGCAGGATACTAAAGACTTTTTTGGCTCGGGGATGATGTTGGTGGCTTTGAAGAATGTTTGGATGACAGCAGTGCCCAAAGGGATATTGAAGATGTCTGTGAGAACATCTGCCAGCTATGCTGCACATCCTCTCAGCACACGACCAGCAATATTGTCTGGTCTGGCAGCATTCCATGACTCTAAGCAGAGTTTTCCTCACTTGGTCAGAAAGAGCATGTGGTCATTTGGCATAGTCTTCCTCGCTGTCATTTTGTGCTTCAAACCATGCATAGAAGTGATTCAGTGCATCTGGAAGGGAGGACTCACCATCACAGACAGGTCCGGTAGTTGGTGATATGTATAGGTGTCACATGCGCCTTCCCTAGGGATCTGAAAGTGAGTCATTTTTTGTCAAAGCGAAGTCCATGATAACTGCCTGGGGGTAAAGTGAAATCTGCTTCGATACACAGCTCAGGAAAAAAAAAATAAGAGAGCACTGCAATTTATTTTTAAATTAGCATCTTGAAGAGTATGACAACCATTCCATGCCAGTGTCTGTTAAGTTCCTACACAAGCACCTCATTCTGCTTCATATGGTACTGATTAGGTGATCACACACACACGTGCGCACACACACGCACACATGCACAGGCATGGCACATCAAGATCTGGAAAATACACACCAGATGCTGCTATAACTACCACAGCCACATTAGTTATTAAACCTCACTCAAGCAAAACGCAAAATGTGAGCACTCAGCACAGTAAAGGTTTGGTTTCTATAGTTGTGCATGCGTAGGGGTCCATTATTGAATAGTCATCATTTTGGGCAACCTCAAATAAAGGGGAATAACGTAGTGGAGAATTCACCTAAAGTTAGACACTTCAATAAATCCAAGAGCACGGAAGATCTACGTTTTAGACTAAGTCAGCTGTTTTATTACATTTTTACTTATTTTGATAATTATGATAAATCTTATAAAAAGTGTTTTAGATCAGTTGTGTATTTTATTTCCAGATACATTTAAGTTCACAAACAACCCAGACGTATTATTCTACACTTTTTCTCTCAGGCTCAATGATAGACGGCTGTGACATGTAGGATTCATCCAATAATGTTGGCATCAGAAATCAAGAGCAGTATCAGGGATGTAAAATTTAATTCCACACTGGTAGAACTGTCTGTAGTCAAATGCCATAAAAGTAAGTTTATATGGCATAAGTCTATTTGTCATGAGTACATTTTTTCACCAGAGACTGATCTGGGCCTTCTACGGCTTCGGAGGAGATCTAATGATTTCTGGGAGCTAAGAATGCTGGGATTTTTATTCAGCAGAATCATCATTGTATTTAAACTATTTCATTACCAAGTTTTGCTTAGAGGAGAACACTAATGGCCAGTTTACTCAGCTCATAGTTATGAGGGACCGTGTGGGCCATCCTTGCATTGAGAGCAAGGTCCATTACGGCTGCAGTCTGTTAATGATAGCTTTGCACCATTTGGAGGCTCTTACTACTATTATTCTAATTAACTTTTTGAGATTTTATATTGGTGAGTAATGAGAATACTTGTAGTTTAAACATATTCCCTCATTTAGAGAACAAGGCTAGCTCAATCCTTGAGCTTCCCATAAAGAGAAAGGGCACATACACAGACTTCAAAGGCTTCCAACTTCTCTGAGGTCACGTGAAGATTTTACAGTACAGTAGAGTTCACCTCGACCAAGTGATATATGCAGACATACCCCTACTTCAAACCCCCCAAACTCCCACTCCTCCCCAACCCTACATTTATCCATCACACCTTTGATTTATCATTTATCATTAACTGGTAATAGAGCCGATGCTGGAAAGCACTATAGCTAATTAAAAAACCTCAGCAAGTTAAAAGCAAATAGGCTTCTGAGGTCATCAAGACACAAACTTAAGAGAGAGTGTGATGCGCCCTGATGCCACATCCATCCAAAATCAAGGAAAAAAAGGTTACTTTGATCCTTTGAAAATTCTGTCAGGCTCTGGCTTTCATAGGAAAGAAAGAAGACTGGCGGGTTTGCAGAGATGAAAAACACAGCCCGAGCTTCTCTGTAGCTTTTCTCCGCCCTGTTCCTTTTATATTACCGAAGAAAAGAGTAAAAGGAAGAAAACGGATTAAGGAAGATGCAGCTTGTGAAATTAGTCACTTATGTGAAAGCCCTCTTAGCGTGGCCCTTTCTCTTGGGGATGGGATTGTCTGTGGAGGCGGTGGAGATGGTGGGGCCAAGCCCCCCACACCCCAAACCTCAAATAATCAGACTTCTAAGGCTGATCGGAGAGTGTAAGCCCGAACCCACAGCCAGAACCTTTTGTAGTTCCATTGGGATTACGGGAACATTCCTCCTAGCACCACTGTTAAAGCAAACCTAACAAAGAGCAGCAACGAAAAGAGTCGAATTATTGAGAAAGCAGCAAACGTTGTGTTGAATCCATGAATGTAGGTGCTTACAACCTTACAAATACACATGCAATGATTGTGTCTCGCACCTATAGGCCTCAGCTCAGCACCTTTAGAAGGTGCTACACCCAAGGATATGCCACTCAGCAAGACTATTGAGTCCAGCACAGTTTGGTGGTTCCCCACACAAAACAGACTTTATTTACCTGATATGTACTGGACATCAGCCCCGCAAGATCACAGTTTGGGGCAGCTGGTGGCCTAGTGGTCAGCTAAATGCCATAAATGTAAATGTAGTGCTTAGAGAGTTCACCCTGAAATCAAAACTCATACACTCCTGCCTGGGTCCCTTCGTTGGTGGCAGGCCACTGCTTCACTTGGTAAATGGGTTAAATGCTGAGAAAGAATTTCACATGGTTCACATTGTGTGCTGTGGTGTGTTCACGTGTAACTATAAGGGACCACTTTAATTTGCTAAATTAACATTACTGACGATCACTGAAAACTAGCTCACACCAAAAACAGCAAAAACAACCTCCTTAAGGTTACATTTGCCAAAACAATGGCTGTGACGTCAATGAGTCCCTGATTGGCTAAAAAGTGCCCCACTGATATCACTAGTCTTATTGTATATAGCAAAAGTTCACAAGCCTGGTGCCCTGCACTGAACGTTTTTGCACTTCCCTGAGTGGTTGTGATCCAAACTAATCAGCAAATTAATAAATCTTTCCTAAGTTAATGTGGGTGTGTAAAAGCAAGAAAACACACAATTATGCAGGGCAGGGAAGCTCTAGGGCAAAGGTTGGTCTACAGAATATCAGCAAGCAGTCCACAAGCAATAGACTCCACTAATGACATCACTATGACCCTGAGCTGACAGGCAGTACTAATGACATCACGGTGACCCATAAATTACAAACTACACCAATGACATCCAAATGTCCCATAAGTGAGAGGCTACACTGATGACATCACAACTGACAGACTGCACTATTGACATTACAGTGTTCCATAACTGACAGGATAGACTGACAACATCATAATGTCCCTGAAGTGACAGGCTGCTCTGCTGATATCACAACAACCCTGAAGTGGCAGGCCGCACTAATGACAATCACAATGATCCATAAATCACAAGCTACAGTAATGACATCTCAATGCCCTATAAGTAAAAAGCAGCACTGATGACATCAGTGTCCTATACATTACAACTACACGAATGGCATCAAAATGTCCCATAAGTGACAGGCTGCACTACTGTCATCAAAATGAGGTTTCCCTATTTCTGTATGTTTTTTTTTTTAACCTCAGAATTCGAACCTTACCTTTTTAAAAGTAGCTGAACTGTCAAAACATTTCTCCTTTAAAACTTCCTTTGGTTCATAACTTCATTACGCTCTCCCAGTAGAGCTGACTGCAGCACAGGGCATCTCTGCTGATTACTGGCCTCTTCCAGGCAGGTACATTTGCCTCAGGGTCGATGGCAGTGAAACCCATGTGATTCAATAAGGAAGCCTGTCGCTACTGCTATTACTTTCACCCCACTGCTCCATATACATTAAGTTACTTGGGTCTCATGGGAAGGAAATATCTGTATGAGGTTTCTGTGACATTTGGTTAAACCATTCATCATCCTGTAATCAATACACAAGGTGGTAGACAAACTATTACAGGACATGCTATGCTTTTCTATTCATAGATTTGCATCTGCAATCCCAGTTTATTTATGGCGAAGAAAAGGTATCTATAACTGACCAAAGAGAAGATGAAACAGACAGATAAGGCAGCAGTTTCAGATGATTGTGCTGCATGTAGTAAGGCATCTGAACCATCTGTTCCTTAATCGAGTCAGCCGGAGAAAAAAAATGATCTGATTGAGGTTGGCACCGTGAAAGCCTTAAGCTTTCTGCCCTTTAGAAAATGCTACATCTCCATCATTTCATGGAGGTGGCAGAATTCCTCTCCTTCTTCTCCTTCTTTATGACTCTTATCATCCACAGTAAATCAAATCCATCTATATTTGCTAACATTTCTTTATCTATGTCATCATCCGTCCATTTAGTTTTGTCACCCCATCATGATATCTTAAGTTGGCCCGGTTTCTGGCCCTCAGAACACTGGGATTGTCATGCTACGCTTGGTTAGCGGCTGCAAAAGGTCAAAATGGAGATGCGTTACCTCAGCCAGACAAACAATTTAATAAAATGTCAAGACATCAGCGGCTGGATACCACAATATCCTCTTGATAAAAGCACGTCTGGATAGTTTGAGAGATGTTTTTTTTTCCACAGAGGTCTTATTAGTTGGCACTCATATGGTAGGGGCTAACAGAATTAGCCGTGATTAGATGGCGGCCTGTTCGTAAGTGCACAGATTGTTTGGGGCAGAGGCATCAATCATGCTCAGATCTGGTGGCTGACGGCAGCCTCACCCTTCCCTGGTCAGCTTCTCCCTGTGCAACCCATCCCCAGCTGTTCGGGCTGCTAACACTAACAGTTACTGCTGACATGTAGCACATGCTGCAAATGTGCCTGCCAGTCATGTAAGCTCTATAGGGAGCACTATGGTCTGTAATTTCTCCTTAATTAATCTGGGTTCTACTTTTTATTGTATATAAGAACTGTAACAATTACTGTAACGATTCTATGTAATAATATTGTAACACTTGTTACAGCTGGATTACAATAATACATTGTACAGATTTACAATGACTCTGATGGCGTACATACATTTATATAGGCATTCATCATTTAGAGACCTGTAGAATACTTCTATTCATTTTCACCTCTCTCTTTATTATTTCACCTCTCATTATTATTATTATTTTTATTAATGTTGTTGCTGAATTTGAAATATGGGCATGGTTCCAACATTAATATCCCCTGCACTGCATGTGCTTAGTACGAGTGGCGCCAGATCCTAATTCAGAAGATTACAAGTTTGAATTTATGGCCCAAGCAATTTTTTAACACAAACTTTCTTTTTGCCCATAAAACCAAAGTTTGGCTGTTGGTTTATAACAACCACACAATCACACTTCGCATTTTATCACGGGAATGCATCTAGTTTTTTATCAAATGGCCTCTCCTTTCAGCCTATTCCTTGAAGACCTTCTGTCTGTCATGGGCTGAAGACACTAGTACACTCAAAAGTTACAAATTCACTAAAGTAAGAATAATCGTGGGAGGATGTGCACAATTAAGCAACTGAATTTCAAAGGTAGACGAGTGGAATCAATTACACAGGTCTACAATTTTTATTTTGTAATTATCAGAAAGTACACACACTTTTCTTAACCAGAAACATGTTTTCAAAACTGATTTTAGATCTGCTGATTATGAGTCTTATTAGATTTGCAATAGACTTTTGCATGCGCTTTTTATTAAACCACAGGTAACAATCAGGATGAAGATGAAGAAACAGTGATAGCTGACTGACACTGATCATTATATCTATGCCACAGTGTGGCCTGTCTGACTTCACACTGAAAATATTGAAACAGT
>JBBPDH010036454.1:0-10191 GCA_037974565.1 Clupeocharax schoutedeni
TGCTTCACTTGGTGAATGGGTTAAATGCAGAGGTTGAATTTCATGCTGTTCACACTGTGTGCTGTGGTGTGTTCACGAATGACAAATGGTCACATTCACTTAATATTTTCCCTCATTCCTCCAAAACTGCTTTGACCTGTGTTTGGTCTAGTGGTTAGGGAGCTGCCCCTGCAATCAGAAACTCGAAGGTCTGAATCCAAAGACTGTTAGGGGCACGACTGAGGTACACTTGAGCAAGGTAGCATACCCAAACACTGCTCCCTGGTCACCTCTTGTTGGTGGCAGGCCACTGCTTCACTTGGTGAATGGGTTAAATGCAGAGACAAAAAATCGAATAGTTGACTCTGTGTGCTTTGCTGTGATCTGACTATAAGAGACCACTTTGCTTTATTTTACACTAGGCGCCACACTTGATGTGCCTAGGCAGACTGTACACAATAAGGTCCTATGTAGCCTCTCACACCAGGCATGTCCATCGCATAGTTTTGTGGAATTAACCCGAGCATGATTTGCTAAAAATATGCTTTGAGTCTATTTTTGACACTTGCCCCATGCACCATGGTAGCAGTTTTTGGCTAGGTAATAGTTAGCAGCTGTTTTCAAATGTCATCTGCATGAAGTTAATTTGTAAAAGTAACGAAACATCTGCAGGTTATTTTGTTTTATACACTAATACAATCATGTATCATGTAGTCTATGCAGCCCTCAGTGTGTGGTCATGTGGTTCATGACCAAACATAACATAACATAACATAACCTCATATTGAATGAAATGAAATGAATATCCCTGTACAGAAATAACATCCTGTGTTTTATTATTATTTTGTTTTAATGGCCATATATAACTACAAATAATGATAAATAAATATGAATCTGTATAAAGGAAATCTGTGATGTAAACTGTGAGAAATAATTCATAAAAAGTTATAAAAAAGGTTTAAATATATTATCAGGGTGATCTGCCAATGAATAATTGATTAAAAGGGACTTGGCTTAAATAGAAATAGACTCAATTTACTGAATCTAAATGCTTTTACATCTATTAAACAAATCCTCTGGATTAATGTTCTGTGCAATATATTATTCATAATACCAACTTACCAGATATTTGTTGCTGAAAAATGTACCATGAAGGCCATTAGCTAAATGAAGTTGAGACCAATAAAAATCAGTTTTGAATGTATTTTTTTCTGCTTTTTTCCTCTAAAACCTTATTAGTCATTGGCACTAACAGGGTTTTTCTTTTGGTCTCAGTCTAATGTTGAGCGATCATTACGTTCGTGGTCTCTGTGGAGTCCAGTGATCTAGAGCTTTGGTGACTGTTAATATTCTTTCACTTGACATTTCAGGCAGTGTTTGGCAACGTGACTAACAGAAGATGCTCCATTAACTCAGGTCTGGGCCGATGGCAGGTGACATATTGCACATTATTGTTTCATTTACGCAGTGCTATATAAGTACTTTGGGAGTGGACTTACTTTTTCTCTCTCTCTCTCTCTCTCTCTCTCTCTCTCAGTAAAAGACATCTAGAGTGATCGATGGTTACTGACAGAAGATAAAAATAGCCTTTGAACAACTCTCCCATAAATATTGGCTCAAAGAAATACTTTAAAAGTTCATCTCTCCCTTGTCGTAGTGATAAAGCTGAGTGAAAACTTTTAAATAGATGTATTAATTATAGATTTTTCTGCCAGAATGATAGGAATGAAGTTATTTTCTGGTCTTATTGTAAATGAGTCCGTTTTTACCCTTTCCTTTTTCACTGCCTGTGCCAGTTCTGAATGTGGGGAAAGTACGTATGTATGGGCTTCTTAAAAAAAAGTTATCTTCATAAAAGTTATTAAAGTTATTCCATAGAAGAACCACCTTTGGTTCCTTGCAGAACCTTTCAATTGATGGTTCTTTAAGGCGGGGTTTTCCTGAGACTCTACGATGATCTGCATTTGAACTTGATTTCTGTTAGTTTGGACTAAAAATACACTAAAGCTATTGGGACCATTACGTCTAGCGGGAGTTTTAATTACATAGACTTGAATATAGATTTGATACCTGCTTTGCAATTATAACAGCTTCCATTTGAAAAGCATTAGAAGGCTTTCCACAAGAGGAAATGTTTATTTGGGAATTTGTGCCCCTTCATTCTGTAGAGCATTTATAAGGTCAGCTACTGATGTTGGATGAGAAGGTCTGGCTCACAATCTCCGTTCCAGTTCATCCCAAATGTGTTGGATGGGGTTGGATGGGTCAGTCAAGTTCTTCCACACGAACTGATCCAACCATGTCTTTATAGACCTTGCTTTGTGCACTGGGACAGTCATGCTGGAATAGGAAAGTTTCTTCCCCAAACTGGGTCCACAAAGTTAGAAGCATGACATTGTCCAAAATGTCTTGGTATCCTAAAGCATTAAGATTGTCCTTCACTGGAGTTTAAGCCCTGAAAAACAAGTGTCCCAATACTTTCGTCAATATAGTTTACATAAGTTACAATAAGAATAAGTAATGCAATCAATACTACAATGTTAGTCATTTTCCAGAGATGTTTTAACGTTAAACCTGCAGTTTTTATAGTAAGAGGTTGAAGAAAGCAGTGAGTAAAGGCTGAAGAACATTGGATGTTGCCGGACGCAGGCAGAGGAGAACTTCAGCCAACCACAGCAAGGGCTCTATACAAATATGCTGTGACATGTAACATCCCCGATTCGCTCAAAAACAAGTTGTTCTGTCCACTGGCATCTGTGTGAGGATGGACCTGATGATGTCATCCAAATCTAATTGATAAGGCATCTGCTCAGCCCTGTCTCGCTTCTTACCTTTGTGTCTTACAGGAGCTAAGTCTCCAATGCCAACAATTTGAGCTCCACTGGAATGACTCCTCAGGTGTGTCCAGCATCTTTATAGAGCATGGTCAAGCATGGCGATGATTGGTTTATGGCAGTTGTTCCCAGAGACCCTAAAATCATCCTTATTTTTTCTTAATCCCTGTGTGTTGCAAGTCCCTGATGGCTAGTTTGAGAGCTGCTGCCCATTACTTTTGTTTGGTGATCTTTCTTCTCCTGTAAGGTTTAAAAAGTATGGTTAAAGATAGTGTTAGATCCAACAGCAACGATGTACACATTTTGTAATAAAGTGCATAACAATTTTTGCCGATTCTAATGTATTCTAAGGTTTTAAATTCAAGCCAAGACCCGTCCATGAGTGCATATACTGAGTGAGCATTAATGTGTCCAGCTTCTCTGAGAGCATGGGCATGCATGGCTACAGCTGGGTATCGGTTGGTAACATGCCTGTGGAATAAACTTATAACGGCAGTTCAAAATGTAGAGTCTGGCCATGGAAGAGGATGTCGAGGTCTGAGTCGTGTCCACCATCTTTTCCACAGTTCACTCCACAAGGGAGCAATTACCTCAACAAATCTCTCTAACCAGCAGCTACTGTGAAGTCCTGGCCGCCTTATCAAAGTCAAGCATTGTGGAAAGCAAAACAGTTTGATTACAGCATGATGAGTAATACTGACACTTTTTCCGTGACTGCGTACCTACTCTGGAGATGGTGTGGGGGCGAAGCAGAATAACATGCGATAGCTCTGTGGAGAATAGGGAAGAGACTTAATTAGGAGCACTTTGAAGGTGCTCAGTACATTTTCAGTGCATTTAGACTTTAATGCTTTTACATGAATATTTTAATGTAGATGCTTTGATACGAGTTATTTGTGATCTATTTGAGCAGTTTTCCTGGGGTTTTTTTCTTCCATTTTTACTTTTTACTTATGACTAGGTGCAGAAAATGTGGTGTGATTGCGCGGTGGCTATTAAATCAGTATTCAGAGACATTCAAACGGGCAAAAAAGTTTACGGGCAAAAAAGTTTGTGTTTTTAAAAAAATTGTGATCTGAGACAGAGGCTGGTGCTTTTACCGCTGTACCGTCGTAGGCCTTTCTCCTCATGTACAGTTAAGGACAGCTGAACGCCTAGGTGACACTTCTTGTTTTTAATATATCTGACCTTGCACAAAAAAAGTCATTTTTTATTGATTTATTGGAAACATGGCATTTGAATTTTACAAGCTTGATGGAACTATTGTTAAAAGCCTTACACTTTTACAAACTGTGTATAAAATTTTGCATATTTTGTGCAACAAGTTTCATGCTGAGAGCTGGAATGCAATTACAGTGCAGTACATTTGATTGTTCTGCTAGATAGGAAAATTAATAACAGTCTCACAGCAGGTATATTTACACTTTTGCATTGGGAAGACACATCAATGTAAATGTGACTCAGTTATAATCATGTTACAGATGTAGGCAAATGTCTTTTAATACTTACTGGTGTAACTTGATGTGTTTGTTGAGGTGGGGGGGAGGGGTTGAACCCCAGTCTTCTGCAGGGAGTGGGGCGACAAGAATTTTTATTAAAATCTAAACCTTATTAAAACCCTGAGGCTTGAGATGAAGAAGAGAATCCAAAAGAAAACACCTAGAACCCTGATGGATCTGGATAATTCTGTATTGAGGGATGGTCTCAGATTGTTTGCCCAGTCTCAACAAGCATTTAAAGGAGAAGACTCATTAGTGTTGTGTTAGAAAAGAGAGGTTGCAGGAAATGCTAAAAGAGGTGCTAATTATTGATAGTGCTTGGTTCAAAAGAACCCCTTTTTGTTTTTCCTAGACAAAAATGTTCATCAAATGCTCAATGTTTCTGCGATTTAGCTAATTAACCACAAAGACACTTGTATGATCTTTGTACCCATGTCTACCAAGGCTGCATGTAATTACGGTGCAGACTGTATATGCTGGTGTAGGTTGCCTCTTGAAGGGCATGCTAATTAGCTGATGGGTCCATTTAGGTGTGCTGGAGCAAGGAGAATGACGAGCAGTGGGGGTGACTTCAGCAAAATGGGAGCTGTGCTTTAAAGAAATGCTGTAGTGTGAATCGGGGGGGTCTTCTCTCCTGGCTCTGAGTTCTACTTTTCTCCAATGAATGTGGTACTGATTAGTGATCAACTGACTTACCTGAATCAAATCTTAATGAAGAACAGTATAATAAAAACTGCTGTAATCGGCACTCTCCTCTCGCAATGTGACGAGTTGGATGGTAAAACACTACTAGAAGTACATCAAAGGTAATTAGAGATTTACATTTACATTAACTGCATTTATCAGCGCTTTTACCCAAAGCGACTTCCATTCTCTAACTACAGGGGGCAGTCTCTCCCTGGAGCAACTTACAGTTAAGGGTCTTGCTCAGGGACCCAGTGGTGGTGTGCTGAAGGTAGGATTCGAACCCATGACCTCTCGGTCTAGATGCAAGTATCCTACCAAGTATTTGATTTGTTTTTTTGAATTATTATAGTTCTGTAAACATTTCTCTTATTTCTCTTATTTTGATGTAATGAAATTTCCTTTAAAATGATGCTTTAAATAAATTTTTTTTTTTGGAATTTAGGAGAAATATTGTCGTTCTTAAAAACTAAGGCAAAGCTGTTCAACGTTTCTACCTGTTAAAGGTAATAGCTGAGAAACTTTTTCCAATTCTTTTTCCAAAGCTGTATATGTGTATGAAATTATGAATGAAATGAAATGAATAAATGAATGAAAGTAATCATATATATATGACTTCCAGGAGACCCTTGCCGGAGTTCACAGTGTCTCAGTGCTGTGACAGTTCATGTGGTGTCTGCCATTCATGCCACCCATGATCCTAATCTTCTCAAGACACTCTGCGTATGGTGGCACAATTACACATCAGAGATTCATCCGTTATTAATCCTGAGCCAGAAAACAAGGCTGCACACTAAATCTGCTCTCTGAATTGTTTGTACTCAGACAGAAAGTAGTTTGGTGATTTAAATACTCCCTGAATTTTGGTTAAATTCACAGAAAGTTGCCTGCAGATATTTGCATATAGCCTTTATTTAGTCTCCAATAAATATCCTGTAGCTGTTCCAGAGCTCAGAAAAAAGCTCTGCTAAAATATTTGCCTTGCTTTTGTTGTGTTTGTGCTGTCCTCCAAATAATAATTTCATGCTCATGTTCTGAAAAGCTGGAAAATATGTTGTTAACCAAATTTCCAGTCATGGAAAGCACATGGAAAAGGAGATAAAAAAAACCAAACGTCCTGAAAAATCACTTCAGCATTCTCCTATTTCTCTGTTACTGTAAATTAACTGCAAGGCTATCTGTCAGAGCTCTACAAAGCAAACACACTTGAAATTCAAAGTTATGTTATGTTCAGGATCATATTAATGTTGGTAATGGTAATTTATAGATGAGGGTCTTTTTAATTAGGCTGCTCTTGGTTGTGTTGTGACAGTGCTGTGAACACACCCCAAGGTCACGTCACATGGTAGCACATGCAGGTTGGATGAGATTACATTTGCAGAAGCTGAAACTGATGTGTAATTATATTACCATTAAGTAGCATTTGATTTCTCTTTGGGGTTCTTGTACAAATACCCACACACTCTTTCACAGAAGAACCCTTAGTTGTAAAGTGGCCCCTTATAGTCACATGTGAAGTCACCACAGCACACAGTGTGAAATTATTTCTCTGCATTTAGCTCATTCACCAAGTGAAGCAGTGGGCTGCCACCATCACAGCACCCGGGGAGCAGTGTGTGGGGAGTGGTGCCAGTAGCGGTCCTGCTATTCAAACCCACAACCTTCTGATCAAAGGGGTAACACCCTTAACCACTAGGCCATCAGCAGCCTCACTGCATGGCCTACTAATGGTCTAGTCTGAAGCTGTAGAAGGATTAGGTTCACTAAACGTTATTTGACGTATCTAGTATATTATCATACATATTTAAGATGTTTCACCAGAAGTGAAGCAGCACATGTGGGAAAGTCTACACTGCTCTGTAAAGATTTCGGTTTCACACCAGAAAAAGCAAAGAGTTCCTTCTGTTAAGTCTTTTTTATTTGAATTTTTTTTAGAACCGACAGATATCTTCATTCCTTCTACCAAATGAATATACTTTATCTCAGATCTTTTAGTCAAGTGGCAAATTTGAGATAAGTTCCTTACATTGAAATAAACCAGATATAAATGATTTATTTAAATTATTTGTAACATTTCTCATGTATTAACAGTAACTGTTCTATCCAAATGCCTTTGCTAATGAAATGTAGTGTAGTTTAGGCTAAAAAGAATTATATATATATTTGTGGTGGGCCGTTATCGGCGTTAACGTGCTGCGTTAACATGAGACTCTTATCGGGCGATAAAAAAAATATCGGCGTAAATCTATTCACAATGTATGGTTGGGAGCTGGGTCTGTACTACGCAAGTGGTGATGACTTTTACCTTGATATTTTAGCGCGGATGTATACCTCGCCGAATTGCACTGAAGGGGTCGAGAATGCCTACTGTGAAACATGGACACCACTAGGACGGAAAGACAAGGGGGGCTTAGCCTTAGGCCCCAGGGCTGTAGGAAGGAGTTAGCGTGTATAGGGGGCTGAAAACCTTTCACCAAACCTTTCCTTTCACTTAAGGAAACAAGTAAAGTTAAGCAGTGAACAGTTATGCACACTCATAGTATTGTTCTATTGAACTGACTACAAACGGCGCTACCAGAGAAATATTACTGAACAGGCTGCGGTTGCTGCTCTGGTTGCTACTCGCTAACAAGCAGCACCATGTAGCGTTGCCTGGGTCCTAATGCCCGCCTCTACCTACAGCAGCTTCAACCTTTTATTTATTTATTTATTTTTTTAAATTGGCATACTTTATTTATCCCGGAGGAAATTGAATTCTCTGCATTTAACCCATTCACCGAGTGAAGCAGTGGGCAGACAGGGACACGGCGCCCGGGGAGCAGTGCGCGGGGACGGTACCTTGCTCAGGGTACCTTGCGGTCTTGGGGATCGAACCCGGACTTTCTGGTCGCAGGGCGGATGCCTTAACTACTAGGCCACCCAGCCGCCCAAAGTTTTTCTGCATAGTCGGCAGGATTCAACAGCCACTACATCAGTTTAATTCAATAATGATAGCTAGACTTTAATTTCGTTTCATAGTCTTGTTTCTGTTTGTAAAGTGCGCATCTCCATTCAGTGACATCTTGTATGAAATGTTTGGATGTATAATTTAAAAATATTAGAATAATGATTATATATTTAGGGTGGTTTGGGATCATTTTGGGGGGGGGGGTGGCATCAGACCTTCGGCAGAATTAAAATGAGCCACTTTAATCTAGATTAATTCCAAGATTACAGTGAGATTAAATTCCTGTAGACATTCCATACAATAAGATTCATTTTTCATCACATGATAATTACAATTTGTTTTCGTTGCTTATCTCACACTTTCATATTGGACATGGAGGGTGAAAAGCAGGGTCAGCTTTACTTTAACTCTCCCTTGAGCTGATGGTGTCTGTGGGGTGGTGCTTTGCTGAAGGGGCACTGTGACAGCAGGAAGAGCAGGACAGTATGTGTTGTGTCAGCGCTGGCCTGTGGCTTGGCTCACCTGTTATCAGCAGTGGCATTCAGACCTGAATTTTCCAGGTTTAGGTCTGTAGCCTGGAGATATAACCACCTTGCTGTCACCAAACCACAAGTGCTGGTAATAAATTGGTTTTGTTAACCAGCTTTCTGTTGCCATTTACTGAATCTCACGCAACAATTATGATGTAAGTAGTAATTAAAGTGGCCCCTTATAGTCATGGATGAACACACCACACCACAGTGTGAAATTCTTTCTCTGTATTAACACATTCACCGAGTGAAGCAGTGGGCAGCCAGCAATGCGGTACCCAGGGAGCAGTTTGTGGAGAAGAAATGTTGCTCAAGGTCACCTCAGTGGTGCCACTGTCAGTGCAGGGATTCGAAAAAACAACCTTACGATCACAGGGGCAACTCCCTAACCACCTCACCACCAGCCACCCTCAGAGTACTACTCGATATAATGTAAAATCAAAAAAGTTCACTGTATGGCCAAAGGTATGTGGCCACCTGACCATTGCATCTCTATGAGATTTGTGCGCTTATAAAAAGTCACTCCCTTTTGTCTATAACAGCCTCTGTTTTTTTTCCACATGGTTTTGGAGTGTTCTTGTGGAAATTTATGACCATTCTGTGAAAAATGCTTTTTTTAGGTCAGGCACTAAGAAAGCTATTCTATTTGTCCCAAAGGTATCCAGTTGGGTTGAGGTCAAACTAAACTAATCAGATCATAGCTTTATGGACCCTGCTTTGTACATAGGGACACAGGACCAGTGAATGTCCTTCCATATACTGTCGCCACAAAGTGGAAAGCATATAATAGTATAATTTTTTTTTTAATTCTATAGCATTAACAGTAACCATCACTGGAACTAAGAGGCTTAAATCAAACCTTGAAAACAGCCCATTATTCCTCCCCCACCAAACTTTAGTGTTGGCATATTGCATTCCAGTATGCAGCATTCTCCTGACATCCACCAAACCAAGATTCATTCATTCGAATGTCAGATAGTGAAGTGTGATTCATCAGTCCAGAGAACATGCTTTCAATGCTCCAGAGTCCAGTGTACTTCAAGCACTGGCGGCTCTGCTTTGTGGCTGAGCTGTCGTTGCTCTTTGAAACTTTCATTTTACAACAATACTACAGCCATGGAAAGAAACTATTCACTGTTTGTACAGTTTGTTGCATTGTATGTATGTGTAAAATGCACAGGTTGTTATTCTTTGCCTCCATGTGTGAGTGCTGTAGTGTTTGTAGAGCAGCTTTTGTATGTGCTGCATTCCAGCAGCTTCACTCCTCATTCAATTTCTAATGGGATGGAACAGAGCTCACACATGCACACCATCCTCTTAACATTACAATGTGAATTGTTCCAATTAGAAAAATAAAATGAGTGTTGTGTAGTTTAACATTTCCAAAGTACAATAAATGATTTATATGTATTTTTAAATTTCATTGCTGTCAGTTTTTGAAGTGTTTAATTTTTTTGGTTCTAAAATTAATTGTAACTAATTTACAGTACTGTGCAAAAGTCTTGTGCCAATTGTTTGAAACCATTTATATCAGCATTGGGTTTGTTTCTGCCAGCTGGTTAGAACACAGGTTTGGTTCCAGATTTCTGCTCGATGCCTCCAGTCATTGTGTGAATTTATAAAGTTCTGTAAGGAACACACCTAATTTAATCTAATGCAGTAAAAAGAGCCGACCCAGGTCTCTGATGGAAGCTACAAATAATACTGGGCTTCCATGA
>JBBPDH010036463.1:0-10190 GCA_037974565.1 Clupeocharax schoutedeni
AGTAAAATCATTAGGATGAAACTTTTAAACTTCTGAATACAGTGTGTGCCGACGTAAAACTAAGAAGCTGCCGAAAATCAGAAGCGAGCGGATATTACGTATTTCTGGGCATGCGTAGTCAAAATCGGGTTTCCTGTCTAAATCCAGGGGATTTTTTTCTGACCTCGGTTAAAATGGCTGCCCGAGTAGGTTCCCTAGAGTCAAGCTGTGTCCCGGTATCTGAGGAAGATTTGACGCAGTCGGAGAGTCTTCGGTTCGATTTGGAAGCTGAGCTCGGTTCTCTGAAAGCCACGGGGTGTCTATTCCGCCGCTGCAGCGCTAAGCTGATGGGACTGAGCGGCTGTGGGGGAGCAGCTGTGAAAACGGATCTGAATCTGCTGCTGGACGAGCTGCTCTCGCATAACTTCAGTGGCCAAAACGTCACAGGACAGGTAATCTCTGCTTTTTTTCATTTACACATGGCCAAATATGTCATTACGCTAGAGCTGCGCAATATTGCTATTACGCTGCTGCATTTGATTGCAATACATTTTAAAGGTGTTGAAGGCCCATCACCATTTTTTGGAATTAAAAATGCTTAATGTATGTAAATATTGTTTCAAACTCAACCTCTGCAATTAACCCATTCACAGGGCTCTCAAGTCTCACGCAATGAGCGTGAGACACACGCATCAGCTATTTCAGAGGGGCCAGTATATAACAATGAGTGTTCAACGAACACAATCAATTGCGATCAAAATCTTTTCATATAGTACATCTTAAACACGCAAGGAAATAATATTTCTGTATAAAAGTCACAGTTTATTAATGATGTACAAGATTTGCAATATGTAGAGGTGCACACAAATACCCTCAACATTTCTCTATAAATGATCTCATTTTGACATGAACATAGTCTCCGTGTTTGTGCTTGCTTTATTAATAATGCTGACAGTAAAACCCGCTAAATATTTTAAAAAGCAGCCCAAATTTTATAGACCCGCCCAATTTTCCCAGGCCAGCATAACCAAAAAAAGCCCAAAGCCCAATCTGGCAACACTGAGTTTGTTGAATGAACATTAGACCATCTTCATCTCCTCCTTTTTAAAAATAGTTAGCAGTAGAGGCTGAATTATATTTGTTGCTGATACAGAGCGCCAGTGACTGCACAGGAGGAGCATAGCAGTTAAGAATTACAGAATTCAGCTTTTCTCAACAAGACGTGCGGTCAGAGTGCGGTGCCGCGACAGGGGGGGCACCTGGGGGGGCCAATAAGATTCCGGGGGGGGGCAAATGCCCCCGCGGCCTCCGCCCCTGGTGGTTTGATATGAATAACTATGCATAATTTCGAAATACTAATATTTAAACAAAGCTATTCAGTGAGGTATGATGTGACTTGTGGTTTACATCTCAACAATTGAAAATAATACAAACATCTAGAAATGTTGCCTTTATGAAAAGTTGGTGGATCTGTACCTTGGACACTTGATATAGTTCTTGACTAAAAGTCTCAAATAAAGCCCTGGGTGAGAGACCGTCCTGTGTCAACTGTTCCCCTCTGAAAACACTCCCTGGGCTGGACACTCGTGACCACTGATACACCTACAAGAAGCAAAGAAAAGGCCTTTAAATAATACTTTGCTTTTACATTCCAAACTCCCACACTTGTGGTTCCTGGAGGAATTCAACCAATTTTCATGCTCAAACACTGATATGCTCAGTTGTATGACATTTACTGCTCAGTTGGTCCTTGAATGAATGCGTTTGAACAGGAAGATCACCAAACTGTGCTAGACTCCAGTCCTCTAAGACAGAAAATAGCACTAGATATAGAGCATGAAGATCCATTTTGAGGCTCATTCAGACTGTTCTGTACATATCATGCATACACCAATCAGCCACATTAAAGCCTCTGACAGGTAAAGCTGATAATCAAGATCATTGATTATCTCATTCCACCAGAGATGGGACATTTTAGGCAGCAGGTTAACAGTTAAACTGATGTGTTGGAAGCTGAAAAAATGAGCAAGCATAAATATCAGATTATCTTTGACAAGGACCAAACTGTGATGGCCAGATGACAGGGTCTGAGCATCTCCAAAATGGCAGGTCTTGTGGAGTTTCTCCTGGTTGCAGTAGATGGTAACCACCAAATGTGGTCCAAAATAACTGCCGAACTGGCATTAGGGCCGTGTGTGCCAAATGTTCATTGATGCAAATGGGGAGCGAAGGCTAGCCCATCTGGTCTGATCCCCCTTCAGAGATACTGAAGCACAATTTGCTTTAAAGGTTAATGCTGACTATGATATAAAGAACACAGTGCATTTCAGCCTGCTGCATAGGGGGCTGTGTAGCTGCAGACCAGTCAGAGTGCCCATGAAAAAAGGTGGCCTGGTTTGATGAATCACGTTTTCTTGTACATCACATGGATAGTCGTTACTTATCTGGGGAAAAAAATGGCCCAGGGATGTACTAAAAGAAGGCAAGGCGGCAGAGGCAGTGTGCTGCTCTGGGCAATGCTCTGCTGGGATGCCATGGGTCCCGACATTCACATGGATGTTACTTTAACATGCAACCCCTAAAGAAACATTGTTGCAGACCAATTACACCCCTTAATGTCAAGGATACTCCTCATGGTTGGGGCCTCAGCAGTATAATGCGCCCTGCCACACTGCAAACTTTGTTCAGGAATGCTTTGAGGAACATTATAAAGAGCTCAAGGTGTTGACTTGGCCTCCACATTCCTCAGATCTCTATCTGACCAAGCATCTGTGGGATGTGCTGAAAATGTAGTCCAGAACTACAAGTATCCACTGCTAACGAGGTCTTGTGTAGCCAATGCCGGAAGCATCAAGGGTGTTTTGGCAGCACAAGCGGGATCTACACAATATTAGCCAGGTGGTTTTAAATGTAATGGCTGATTAGAGTAAATATAAGAGCTTTTCATTAAACTACGTATTTGAAATGATTTCTTTCAGTGCAAGTTTAAACAGAGAGTTTGAGATGTACCGAGCTAAGCTGCTCCTGTTGCACAGTGTTGAGTAAAAGCTGCATCTTGGCGTTGAGGTCTTTGCTCAAGTTGTCCCACCTCACATTCATGTGGTGATGTCCGTTCACACTCTCAGCATGTTCGGCCGAGTCCCATTGGTCTAGAGCACTACAGAAAGAGAGAAAGAATAAATGACAGGCAATATCAAGGCTAGTCCTGGATTACATTGCACTGTGAATAAAGATTTTCCATTGAAAAAGAAAAGGTAGTCCAAGACTAGGCTTAATCCTTGTCTGGGACACTGAACCTATAAGGATCTGACGGAGATGTATCAATAATGAGCAGTAAGACAAGTAAGAGAGACAGATGCTGACTAAAGTTCTTCGGTCTGAACAGCACACCTCTCTCCATTGGGTGTGGTTTTCTGTGAGAGAAGCTCCTCCCCCCGACAGGCAACAGACTGCATCAACTTTCTCTGCTCCTCCAGCTGGGCCTCTAATTCCTGCACAATACACAACACAAGCATATGGCTTTTCACTCTAAAGTTACTACAAATCTCAGGGATTAAATACCGTAAATAAAGTACATTCCCTACCCTAAGGCCTTAGTGGTTTAATCTCTGTGCTCCTTTCTGTTTTATCAACATGTGTTTTCTAAGTTTATATGGTGTAAATAGTAGTAGACGGATTCTGACCTTCTGCCTCTGCACAGTGTCCTGGTGTTGCTGGCTGCGAGTGGAACGGGCCTGACTGAGCCAGTCCAGCACACTGGGGCTCTGGGAGAGCGATGAGTCCGACTCGCTGTCCTCCTGCTCCTGCAACGAACCCTGTGCATGAAGAAACAGGACTCAGTTGTGTTTAGATATTTGCCAAAAAATTTAAAAAATAAAAACAGACATATGAATAAAATGGGAGATAAATTAGGTCACAGTTTGCTTGCAAAACAAGGTAGACATTGGAGGATGGTCAGCAATGGACAGGAATGGCGAAACTCCATCCAATGTGGACTATGGTCCTTTTAGCTACTAAATAATCAATCACAGGATGTAATAAGCCTGGGTTTGTAACAGCTCAGAATGTTATTAGCAAGTCCATTAGACTCTCCATTCATTAACAGGGCAATTCTCTGAAACATATATTGAGCAAAAGGTAATGCTCAATTACCATAATGTTTAATATACAATGGCATATGGCATATTTGGCACTGTTTCGTGAAGTAGTTTGAAGGGGATTTCAATACATGTTTAGGATCATTGTCTTCTTATAATAGGACTTCTATTCTTTGTCAGTTCCTTCACTGACTGTTGAGTATTATCTTCCAGAATTTGTTCATATTTGGTAGAATCTTGTCTTCTCTCTATACCTATAAGATACAAGGAAATAATGCCTGATTTGTCTTGAGTTAGATTTTGAGTTGCATCACTTTTCTTGGGCCAGTCAAACCTTCCTGTAGAACCTGGGCAGCTATATTGATCTACAAGCAGATTTTACAGCATCGTATATATATTTTACAGTATCAAAATGTATATGTATATATAAATAAATAAATAGTCTGGGTACCTCCAAGCTGCTAATGTTTGCTTACTGCAGCTCACAGTTAAACAATGGTCAAAAACAGTTTGAGTCATCACTACAACAACGCATGCTGCATTTCAAAGTCCAGGGAAAAGGCTCTGGCCTTGGGAGAGCCCCATACAACCCAATACACATTCTGTTTCAGCAGAGGTCAGCTCACCATTCACAGCATTTACAACAGTAACATACAGTGCTGGCTGCACTTTTTGTTTTCTCCCTCACAAAGCACTCATTGATGAGACAAAGAGGGTTTCAGTGTTGAGTAGATCCAATAAAGCATAGCAGAAGAGATAGCCAGCAGAAGAGATAGCCAGCAGAAGAGATAGCAAGCAGAAGAGATGGCCAAATGCTTCAGCTACCTCAGCAACACTCTTAAAAGTAGGGTTTGGAAATGATTTGAATTTTATCCAATTCTGCTTGTCGATACCAGTTTTAATCAATTCCAGTTCTAATTCAATAAGTATGAATAAAGTTGATGCATGATGTATTAATTTTAAACCGGTCCTGGCAGAAAGCCATGCATGTCCTTGAAGACATGTAGCATTTACGCACTCAGCACTGGGTGTTTAATTATCAGTTCTAATTTGGAACTTGTTTTCCATCTGATGAGAAGGCGCTGATGCACAGTTACTTGTAAGAAAATTAATCTTCACTAATGGTTGAAGTTGCTACCATTTGCTCCAAGGCTTCACAATCTCAGCAGTCAGCTCTGGATAGTGAGGTACTGAAATGAAGGTCACCGTTCTTTGTTATGACCTGACATTGACTGACCAGCAGTGAGGACCTGAATGAAGCTTTTGCTGAAGCACAAGTGGAATATAAAGTGTGTGTGTGTGTGTGTGTGTGTGTTCTGCTGGATGCTTACCTGTATGTGTGTGTGTGTGTGTGTGTGTGTGTGTGTGTGTGTGTGTGTGTGTCCGTCCTGCTGGATTCTAACCTGTGTGTGTGTGTGTCATGTTGGATGCTTACCTGTATGTGTGTGTGTGTGTGTGTGTGTGTGTGTGTGTCCTGCTGGATTCTAAGCTGTGTGTGTGTGTGTCCGTCCTGTTGGATGCTTACCTGTATGTGTGTGTCCTGTTGGATGCTTACCTGTATGTGTGTGTGTTTGTCCTGTAAGATGCGCTGCAGCTCCAGCAGGCTGGCTTTAAGGCTGTGTAGCTTGACGGTCAGTTGCTCTGCGTCTCCCCGCATGCCAACCTTCCCCTCCAGCAGCAAACTCTCACTGTGAACAGACAGCTCTGACAGACACAGCACCTTCTGCTCAATCTCCAGCAGCATGTTCTGCACAGGGAGGGAACAGAGAGGACAGAGAGGACAGATCAGACTTCACCTCAGACTATCAGTGCTAAGCTATTGGTCCTGCATTTCAATAGTAATGTGCAAAAGCTTCATGATTTACGCTTCTCCTCTGGGTTGAAATTGTTCTATCAGAGGATAGAATAGTAAATAAGCTCACTGGGAGGAGGCCTCAGTATTTATCTGGGCCTGGTGGGGCTTAACTGCTCATGTTGTGCTCAAACATCTTTAATAACAGGCTTAAGTGAGACTCAAGATTTCTAATTCATACGACATTTCCTTCCTGCTTAGGTTTTTCTATTTTTTTTTTTTACACATGATTCCTCCCTACATTCATTACCCTACAACATAGAAATATGTGGAAAATAAAAAACAGTTAATCTGTTATCATAACAATCTATGCGTGGACATTGCAACCATTATAGCAGGAACTTTTCAAAATCCTTCGCCCACTGTGCATGGGCACACTACCAAACCTCACCCTTCCGCAAGACGTAGACTGATGTGCACCTCAACCACATTAAAAATCTTAACGGCGCCTTTGTATCTATGTGACAAACAGAATAAGTGGGATAACACACAGGTTACAGAATGAGGAGGAGCTACCTATATAAAGCAAGGATGGAAAACACCTGGAAAGGGAGGGGTTGCAAAACAGGGCAAAACAGGATAACCAAGTTTTGAGTCTGAAACTGGCCCAATCATCAGCAAAAACCTTAAATACTGACATAAGAAAGAAATAAGTAGTCCAAATTAAAATAAAAACATTAAGAATTGATTTTAGATGACATTACAAAGGTTTTGGTTAAGTCTTCGCTGATGATTGGTCCGTCAGGGTCAAATTCAGACTCTAAACTTGGTTATGGGGTTCGTGTTAGGACCTTAGGATTGGACTCAAAGCGTGATTATTAGGTTCAGGTTGTACTCAGAAAATCATTGGGCTGTATTGGGGTTCTGAACAAAATTTCAGGTCTGATTAAAGCTTGAATGCATTGAAAAAGAGCTCAACTGAAGATACCTTTCAAAAGTATCTTCTCACACACCCTCACAACTACAAGCTCCTCTAGATTGCGTGCTAAAGTAACCCAGGGACATGTGAAAGACATTAAGCCGCGGAGGAGACATATGTGAGATGAGGGGTGGTAATCTGCTTAGGCTGGTGGGAGCTGGTGGTGCTGTCAGTGGGAATAACGTGGAAGAAAATACGGCCCAAAACACACTAGCTAAGATCTCCACAGCCTGCCCTGGTCTCTTCTAGACTACTCTCATTGGTGCAGAGCTTAGAGTTTGAAGGGTTTGTATTCCTTGCTCCACATATACATTTTTTAATTTCACAAGTTGCTGCAAAATCCAAAGAGGCTGCAGAATCATTAGTAATAATAAATGAATATTAAACTTGGAGTGGAACAGATGACATTCAGAGTTTTATATGTAAGTGCTAGATGGTTTTGAAAAAATTCAGCATCACAATTTTTCCCACACTGTCATATATTATGGTTTAAGTGACTGATGAGTCATGACAGAGCCTGATTGTGAAAATCTGTGCCAAAACTGGTAGTGCTGGCCAGAACACCTTGCTCCAATTCCTGCTCTGCCCTTTCATGCAGTTTAGGGCACGGACCCCTGTGGCTTCCTCATTCACAGACACCTCGCTCGGGTGTCTGCGGTCGCCCTCGTCAGCGCCACGCTCTAATCTCAATACAAAAGGCAGCATTTCCCCAGGTAACTCTGTGGATGCGCGTGTGGGAGAGTTTCCTAGAAGAATGAGGATGCACCGCAGGGTGTTCAAGCTTGAGACCCACCAGCCAGCGGAACCGATCCAGTTAATCTGATTCTCCAAATCCGGTTCCACAGACTCCACCGCTCCCTTCTGGAGAAGCTTGAATGAAATGCTTCATGCCCACATGATCACAGCAGACATCACTACTCTGCACTGACAACCGCAAGTTCTTCAAAACCACAATCTGCACCTATTCCTATTATCTAAAGTCTACGAGCTACAGCACGATCGCTAGGAATTTCAGAAACCCGACAACATCTGTTTTAAGGGGCAGAGTATAGAAGTAAAAAAGGGACCTTCTGCAACATATTTTACAAGCAACTGCAGAAACACCACACTGGAATGAACATGCATCACTCTCTCAGACAGTGGTTAGAGCTGCTGGATGAAGCTTTCGTAACAAAACTTTTCAAAAAGGGGGGCTTATGTGAGGTATCACTCAACAACTGATACACAAGTATACGGATTTAAAAAAAAAAAAAAAGAAAACTGAACTCACTTTAAACTCACTGGAGCTCTACAATGAGCTTAACCAGTCAATACTAAACATAAATATATAAGATATATTAAATATCTTAATTGGCCATATTACAACCAAGATGTTTGGTGAAAGTTTATCTTGCCTTTATCTTCTTTTCAAGACCAAACACTCACTCCTACTGTAACTGTAGCCTCAACATTCAGGCTTATCCATTCAAATCTCTGAATCTATGTTTAGTACTTCAGTATTATAAAAGCTTTTTCACAATTTTTGTATTAACAACAGTAACCTGTTTTCAAGGTGGAACAGCATCATGACATGTCAAAAATAGAAACAGGATCTGTCTAAAATGGCCTGTCGGAACGCGCCGCATCGTGCTCGGACACTGCGACTGGAGTAGACAGCTTCTCTGATTGCGGTGACAGTGCTGATTCTGCAATTGTCACTCATTGTTTGGTATTAGGAGAAGCTGTCAAACATTTTTAATAATTCATTCATGGTGGGAAGGCACACGAAAAGTACATGCAAGCTCTAACTTCTGGTTTTGTTCTGGCAGACAGTTATTGAATATGGAATTAAACATTGGTTATAAAGACATACGCACAAACACACACACATTATACACACACACACACAGACATCACAAATAAACTTACACATAAATCAATTTTAATAATTTCTTATTAAAATTCAAATATCTTTGTTCCAATATCTTACATTGAGAATTAAGGATATTTTGCACTCATAAGCACTCAGGTGCTTGTTGGTTTTTGGCCGTGAATAAAACAATTATCACTGATGTCCAGCCCTGGACTGATCTCCTAAGCTCAATATTCACCATAACTTTCACTAGACTGCAATATGAGTCGGCATCATCATCCTAGTGTTCACCTGACAGTCAATCAGCTGCTCCTCCATATCCATGTCTTCAGCGTTCGGGTGGAGGGCGGAGTTAAGCGTGGCCCGGGTGCTTAGCAGCCAGTGGTCGAGCTCCTCTGCCTCGCTGTGGTAACGCTGCAGGGCTTGCTCCTGTCTTTGTTCTTCTAACTGCTCACTCAGGCGCTCCTGCAGAGGCAACAGGCACACTCCATTAATCTCCTCCACCTTCACAACATGCACTCTGCCCTTAACCATCTGTCAACATAATTTATTTCCTAAAAATGGTGTTTCAAGAAGCTACATCTCAGAAGTAATGTTCTGTATGGGTCATTCTAATGAGTGCCGCATTTAAAACCATTCCATGTAACATTTTACTATCAGTTTCAAACAGAATCAAGAGACCTGGACTTTGAATGCAGTCAGAGTGATCAGAGTGTTACAGTTGCACATTCCCTTCACTTTAAACGGGCATCTCTGGAATTTGTGTGGGTATGTGTGAATGTGTATGAGCGAGAGAGAGAAAGAACAGTCTGCTATTTGTAATTAGCGGTTTATAATCACCGTAAACAGGAAACCATGTGTCAAGAATGGAGACACAGAGTTCCAGATGATAAGAGGTACACAGTAGCCCAGTTCTCTGAAGGATCAGTTTTGTTGTGCTAATCCAGATAAATGCATACATATGATACATTTTGCAAAGATACTCACATCGACTATAAAAAGGAAAAAAACATACAGAAATGTTTAGAAACTGTTCATGTAGTGAACAACCTCCACAAAAACAATCAATGAAACTTTAAATTCAGTTCTGTATCTGATTGGCAACCGGGTTGGTTGCAGGTTTCTGTAAAACCTGTAAACGGGACAAGAGGGTTTTTGGCCTCACATATATATATATATATGTGTTGCGTTATTGCCGTTAATCTATTCACAAAGTTGGGTTGGGAGCTGGGTTTATACTACGCAAGCTATGATTACTTTCACCTTGATATTGTCTGTCTGTCTGTCTGTCTGTCTGTCTGTCTGTCTGTCTGTCTGTCGCGCGCTCTCTCTCTGGTGTGTGACTTTTCCGGAGCGCGCGGATCATCTCTCTCTCTCACTCTCTCTGTCTCTCGCTCTTTCTCCCTTTCTCTGTCTCTCTCTCATTCGTGTGATCATCTCTCTCTCTCTCTCTCTCTCTCTCTATATCTCTCTCTCTCTGTATCTCTCTCT
>JBBPDH010036500.1:0-10188 GCA_037974565.1 Clupeocharax schoutedeni
ACATGGTTGTTGTTCAATAATAAAATTATTCCTCAAAAATACAACTTGCCTAATAATTCTGCACTCCCTGTATATGTTTAAAATAGATTGTATACAATTCGCTTTATAAATGCACATATTCGCAGCTGATTATGCCCAAAGACCCATCCATGTCTTATATTCATGTCTTAAGACTGACTTACTGGGTAAAAAACTCCCAGAGTGGTTTTCAGCATGGGGTCACTGTAGCCCCACAACAGCTCCCTCACTGTCCTCTTCTGGAACAGGGATGATTTGCTAAACTGAATGAGCAAGTTTGCCATTTTATGGTCTACAAGATTGTAGACACCCTGAAAAAAAAGAAACCATTGGTAAATAAAAAGCATTAGAAAATAAAACATTTCAGATTAAACTTCAAAACAATAGTGACAGCCTCAGTCTATGTGGGTTTACACTGTAGTCAGATTTATGATTTCCACAGCCACAGTGGATCAGTAATCAGTTTACAGCCTGTCTGCATTAAAACACATGTTCAGAGATAAAAACAGATATCAACAAGGAAACATGATATAACCTTCAGAAGATCGTCTTATGCTCACCCTGAACTTTATTCACAGAAATACATTTAAGAATTTAAGCCACAAAGTTTGGCCTCAGAACTTTAGCCAGAATGCTCACAAGTGATCAACCCTAATCCATTATTATGCAGATTTCAACTTATGTTGTTGTGACATGGTTAAAAAAAATGCGTAAAATGCCTATTTTTATAGTGTAAACCCTTAACATGACCCCATGTTAAGGGTTTTAAACTCGGTTTTATGCATTACACTTAAAGAATATGTAATGGTACTGTACTGTACAGTTTACACTGAACTCCTGCAGTGCTAGAATACCCTATATAGACTGATATAACTTACTGTAATTCAGGCACGTGCGTTTCTTTGGTATGCGCTGTCATTTTCTTTGGTATAAGCAGGTAACAGTAATAAATCAGTTTAATTTTTAGTAATAGAAATACAGTAAAATGTACGGGTAATCAGCAATAATATTCACAGTTCAATTATTTACTCTTCATTGTGTGGCGCGACTTATTCAAGCACTTCCGGAGGAGTCATATTTAATTGGCAGTAATAAAAACACTGGGCTTTAAGAAGAACAAATGAAAAACAAAAGAAACACTTGAGATGTTTCAGGGGGAAATACAGCTACCACAGATGCATCAAACAGCAGCCGATTAGCAGCAAGGAGAAATAAATAACATTCTTTGATGGGCTACTTTCAAACCCCCACCTCTGACTACAGCAGTATTTCACCTTCCGAAGATGCGGTTTCTTTGTTTCTCTCCACAGAACCAAAAAATTTATTGTTATTTTTTATATGGAAATGTAGCTGAATTTACATTCATATTTATGTTACAAAATTAGTAAATTATATTTTACAACTAAAATGCATGAAGAATTATATGTTGCTACGAAAAAATGTGGAGAACATCTGCCATTTCCACTAATTTGCTGGAGTTTCCGCCAACAATTTCTGAATACAAAATACTTTAATTTTTAAATTCAGCTTAATACATTACCCTTAACAAAAATTTAAACCGTAAACCAGTATAGGTGCTGGACTGTTTACTCTGAACTGCCATCTCCCATAATGAATTCATGCAAGCACGTTTTCATTGGTATGCGCTGCCATTTTCTTTGGTAAAAGCAATAATGACTAACAATTCTTACAGTTTAATAATTTTCTGTTCGTCAGGAAATGATAATTGTGACCCAATCTGCCGTAATGAGTCGGAAGTCAGCATTCTATTTATTGAGACACGGGCTGATTATTTTTGGTCTTAGATAAAAGAAAAGGTTTTCAAAATTAATCAAAGTTTCATCATAGAAATAATTGCGAAAATGTACTTAAATGGCTATTTAATCTGAGTTGTAGCTCTCAAATCTTACAAAAGAATGTCCAAAATAAGTGCTGTTTTCGCCTCTCCTCTGAAACGTCACAATCTCAGCTGTCCAAGTATGGTGTTAAAACGTCAATCCCTGATCTTTTTAAACCTATCAAAATGCTTAAATCATGTTCATGAAACCTTTTGAGTGTCCAATAGGAAGCCCTGTCTTTACAGCCTAGTGTCCGTTTACCCCTAGACAGATTAGCAGTGTTCAGTGTAGCCTAATGCTAGCATTTTTTTCAGAATATATCTTTTCACAAAGAGCGGGTGTTGGGTCAACATCATCAAAGTGGTTTAGTGTTGTGTTGTGTGATTGCTGTTTGGTAAAATGTCATTGTCTCCAATATCTCCAATTTGTGCTCTGCTGCTGCCAGCAAGACTGAATCAAGTTGGTCAATGAGTTCTTTGGCTCTAGTGATGTGTCTTCAGTCTGATTTAATGTATTTTTCTAAGTATCTAAATGCCTGTAGTAAAATGTTTTTGTTGAATACTGGGTGCATCTCTTTGAATGCTATGGATTGTAGATGTCAACAAAAAACTGACAACAACTTGAGTTTTTCTCGGTTTTTCAGTTGGAAAATGGTGCTGTGCTACAATAATTCAAACGACTGTAAACAACCGTTTAAGATAAAGCTTTGAACAAGATATCATTTTAAAGCTTATTTTCTCATCTTTTTAATGATCCCAAAATCTCAATTTTGAATTTTGGGTCACTGTGACTCATTTTGCCAGATCAGGTCAAATATTATTCAGGGGCTTCAGAAGGAGTTGTATTGTAGTGACCCACCGGTTAAAGCTGACACTGGACAGAGACTGAGCTCAACAGCCTTCTAAAATTTTTTTTGTAACACTTGAGTTGCTGAACCTTGAAAATAGCTTTGATTTTATATTACAATAATGTTTATGTTGAGATTTAGAAATATTTGAACTGCAGCTGTGAACACTGCTGTTAAAAAACTCCTTATTTATTTGTGCAATATATATATGAAGCTGACACTGGACAGTTTACCGTCTACTGTGAAAAATGGCAGTTGGCAGGGAACCTGGCAGTGTGTGTGTGTGTAGGTATCTGTAGATATTATAACATACAGCCACTGCTAGGTCCAGGGATGTCACTATGTCCTCCTCCGTCCCCACAGACAGTGATGGCTCAAATATGGCCTCTGATGGAAGCATGAAGGAAACTGTGTTGTTCTCATAGAACGTGATATTTTGCTTGGGGACATGACGTGTCCTAAAGAACAGTGGGATAAAAGAAAACAAGAGATTATGTACACAACCGCTCACAACACCAAGGACTGTTTACCACTGCATTGAAAGAAGTACTGCAACATCCTTCCAATCGTTTCCTGAACCACTTACTGGGGTTGCAGACAATTCAGCCAGGAACTGAACCCAGGACCCTCTTGCTATTCACTGCACCCCTAGCCATCCTTCATTTCAAGTACTACTACTACTACTACTACTACTACAATAATTGTGAGGAAATGATCTAATAAATTGATAATTACATTTCAAATTCAACACTAAACCTTTTCTTAAATCCAGAAGAATAAATGTAATTGCACCCACTGAATTGGAAAGACAAGCATCACATTATTGAATCTAAACATGTGTACAGATAGAGAACGTGGCAATTTAGATTAGATAAAGATCTTCAGACTCATATGATCTTTATTATTTAGTTTATTGTTGTTATCACAAAGGCTATCTTCATATTGTTTCTATACTCTATAAGGAAAGGTTCACCAGGTCTTTTATGCCAAGAAGGGGTTGATCTGTCCAGATATGCCTGACAACTGAAATTAATTTCTAAAGTGTTTATACTGAAGTTACGAAGGAAAATGTGGTGAATAATCAACAAACTCATGTCACACGAAACTGTATGCCTAAATAATCACTCACAGCAAACCATATTTCTATAACAGTTATTCCTTTTTTTTAGGTTCAAACATTAATAGCTGATCTTTAAGCCTGCAAAAATCACTGCTTATGGGTGTTGAAGTGTTTAAGGGTGTTAGGATTCAGGGGCCACGCGTAACAGCGTACACCGTGACAAAGGGGTTTATCGAAACGTCAAATCTGTCCAATTACAGGAGAGTAACGGCCTCTGGCATCACTAAAATGTAAATCAAAATATTAATTGAAAATCAATATAAGTTTGGAGAACTGTTTCTTAATGTAAATTGCGACTAGTTTTTTAAGGTGAGGTTTAGTCTTTCTCTACTTCAGCATTAAGACCTGTTGCAGGTAGCACACGCACAAGTAAATTACATATAAGAACAAACATGGATTATCTACAGAGATTCAATTGAAGTTTGGAATACACCGCATGTAGCATTTGCTTTGTTACAAACTTGAGTCGGGGAAGTAATGCAATTCCTTTTGTGTCAGTGACTATAATGAGATCATTATGTTACACTTTTTTTATTACAGAAAAGGTTATAGCTTTTCTCTACTGCATTACTTTGAACTGTATAGCATACAACACAACTAAAAATAAAAAATGTTAATAGATCCATGATAAATCACCAGTTTGGCGTGGTGATATGTTTTACATTTTACATACTGCGCTTTCTTACAGTAAGAAAAATAGTACCTTAAGAAAAAGAGCCTGAAAAAAACATTTATATGGACAGATTTACCTGTATGTGTATGGCCCTCTCTGCAGGAGCTCAGGAATGCTCCCGTTGTTTACAACTTGATCGGGGTTCTGTACATCAAATATCCAAAACTGCCTGTAAACTGGAGTTCCAGTTGATGTCCAGGTCTCATATGCTGTGGTGCCTGCCTCCAGCACAGATTCCTACAAAATAAATAGATTGATAAACAGATTGGTAGTTTTTTACTGATGATTCTACATGGTTTACATGCAAACGCTCAAAATATTCTCCCTTTACAGTTCCAGATTTATTATAATTCTGAGGTTTCTTATTTAGTAACTACATGCACTGCAATGTGGACTAATTAGGTTCAATTATAAGTGCGTAATCAGAATTTTGTTTTTGTTTTTCCTGGTCATCTAAAGTACCCATATCATGCAAATCCAGCAGCAACAGCTGCTCATTTTGAATTGATCAGGATCAGAATCAGAAAACTGTAGTGATCCCAGCAGAAATTGCATATGCATTCATTTTCTAAATCAGATTCAGATGAGATTGTAAATGACCTCAGTTTGAGGTTCTGAGCTCAAAAGGAGCATCTGTCTAAAAGGCTTTACCCATGAACAGACTGCACTATGGATGTTCTTAGGTAAACAAAACCACTCAAATGTCACAAGAAAGAAATGAAAGAAGTAGGTCCTGAAATTGTAGAATATGGATTCCTAGGGTCCTCCTCCATGGACTCAACAACATCTTTTTATATGTAAAGTATTTCTCACTCGTAGCTTTGGAAAGTGTAGATTATAAACTTTTTTTTAAATTTCACACCACACTTGTGTCGGTAAGCAGTAGAAGAGATCATTTATTGCGATAATGTTCAGTCTTGTTTTGTGGAAAGAAAAAAATCACACGTTCTTGATATCAGAACAAACAGAAGAAAGTAGGAAGTGCAGATTCAAACATGCTGATTCAGAAAGTGAACCAAATTTAAAACATATTAATTATGAAACTCACTGCTGCTATATTATTAATTGTAATGGACTTTAAATATATACAGCATAGATCTCTAATGGCAGACCTCTAAAAGACACCAATCACACACTGAAAAGTTGGAATTAAATGGCTTTATTTCAACTGTGTAAATGACCTCCACATTAATGTATCCTTTTTTGATATGACAGGAAATTAAACAAAAAGACTAATTTGTGTAGATGTGATATTTATGTTAATTGTATGTGGTTTTAATAAAATAACTTTCTTCTAAATGTAATATCTGAGTGAAAACTACAGTATGTTACACAGACACAGACTGTTAAAAACAAACCTCCTCACAGTGAATATATTCAGTAACTGATTAAGATGTTTGCAGTGTAAACACACTTTGGTTATTGCCACAAATGAACAGCTTGAGTTGTCTGCAGCTTTTTTAAAAGTCTGCACTAATTGGATGAGGGCAATATACCCTCTCATGCTTACTGTTATGAAGGCACTATGTCCAGAAAATAGTGTCATTTTAATGATTTATTTGACTTTTTATCCTTTACAAATATTGATACAAGAAGACTAGTGTTAGTCTAAGAGGTCATTGGAGGTGTAAAGGTGTTCTGTAATACAGCAATAAAACTGAATTTAAATCTTACAATTATACAGTTATAACAACTATAACTGATTACAAATGTTATGGATCATAATTTTGCCTAAAATAAAATCAATGTAGAGGCTTTGTGGAATAGCCAGTAGGCTATTGGCTCCTATGGGAGCATGGATGCTTTTGGCTATTAGCTAGTCTTTGTCAAATTCTACTGCAGTACAAAGATTTCCTCCAGTCATATTTGTGGAGGACATTTTATGATGCACTTTAGCATTTCCCAAAGGGTCATAATAGAAGTGAAAGAAGGTTTCCACCATTAACAGTGAACAGTTCCACATTAGTGTTTAAAGGGCAGTTCCACATGGATATAACTATCTATCTATCTATCTATCTATCTATGTATCTATGTATCTATCTATCTATCTATCTATCTATCTATCTATCTATGTATCTATGTATCTATCTATCTATCTATCTATGTATCTATCTATCTATCTATCTATGTATCTATGTATCTATCTATCTATCTATCTATCTATCTATGTATCTATCTATCTATCTATCTATCTATCGATCTATCTATCTATCTATCTATCTATTCATCTATCAGCTATTCATTTATAAAATAAACATAGTAAATGTATGCATTGATTCTAAACTCTAACACAAATAGCCATTTTCCCAGACACAGCTAAGGCTTAAGCCTAGACTGGGGAAAATTCTCCCAGACTTAAAACCTAGACCTACAAACGTTTATGCTGTAAATTTTATTACTGCACTGTAAGATTTTACACAAGACTATGAGTTGGATTCTTGTACATGGACCATCTAGTCTTAGACTAAACTGTGGGGTCAGCAGTGAATGACTATTGGAAACACTCTTCAGTTCTGGGCAAGCCTTAACTAGCCATGGGAGTTCTGTAAGAGTTAATGCCACACAACATGAGTTGGCACAACACTGTAAGGTTTATTTATCAGGACAGTAGAACACAGTAAACATGACTGCAACACATAGGTTAATTTAATAATCTGAGTACTAATTTAGTGTACCCACAACTAGCATGTGTCCACAACTCACATGTGTCCACATGAATAAACTAAGTTTTTGACTATTAGTATTCTGACCTGTAGACATGAAAAGTCGTGACTTTTAAATGCATCCCCTTCTTAAGACCAGTTACAGTTAAAGTGATGAACAGTGCAAGAGGTAACCCAGCAGTGATCTGAAATAAGTGAGAGTTAAAGTGATGAACAGTTTAAGAGTTAATCCAGCAGTGCAAGAGTGATCTGAAGGCGTGCGAGTTAAAGCAGCCCCTGTCTCCAGGCTGCTGTATTTATTTCTCATGTCTCCAGGCTCGCTCTGTCCTCGATGTTAGTGCTTCAGCTGTTCAGCTCTAATGACTTTCACTGTGACCTGAGGATGCATCGCCTTTTTCACGCTTTCTCACTTAGAAATTTGCCAAAAGCCTTTACCCTTGACCTTAACCTTAGGGTGCTCTTTTATAATTAATCGTTTTGCCCTGGAACGCAGAAGAGTTTGGTCAGCTTACCTTCTTCACAGTGTCTTTAATCAGCAGGTTGCCCAGTGGAATGAGGATGACCCCCAGCAGGCAGGCCACTGCCCCGACCACAGTCCCTGTGATCAGCCAGCAGCGCGTGGAGCAGCACGAGCAACCCATCGCAGAGCTACCGGTCAGATGAGGCTCTGAGGCTCTGAGACATGGCACAGACACACACACTCACCGCCTCTCACCCGTTTACGTAAGCAAGAGACAGTGCCGGTGTGTGTGTGTGTGTGCGCCTTTTCCCACCCGTATTCCGCAAAGTCACGCCTAGTGACTGATTCTGAACTGGATGGAATCAGGAGCCAATCACATGCAGGATCCAGAGACCACTGGAAGAGGGACGCTATTAGCCAATTAGTGTAGCAGGGGTGTCACCAGCCAATCCTGCAGAAGCAGGATTAATAATTAGCCAATCGTAGAGCAGCGAGAATCCTATTGGCCGACATAGAGTCACTTTGTTTTGAGTAAAATTTCGTTAAATCCGAAAAATTACGTTTGCTTTGGCCACAGGTATGTATTCACTCGAGGACCCTGGAGATGTGGATTTGTCAGACCAAATAATTGTGTCGGACATTCCTGCTGAACAACTTGAAAAAGTCTGTTTAACTCAGAAATAGTTTTTTTGCAATACAGCCCATACTATTTATTTGCAAAACTTTGTAATAGATTAAAAAGCTTCTGTTGAACAGCTCTACACAGTTAGGCTCTGTAGTCATCTCTTCACAATACAACTATCAAAGACGGTAAGACAAAAAATCCATAGCGGACTTCTCTGAATGCCAGCTGCTGACAAAATTCTTGTTTCCTCTGATGTGTTTCAAAATGCAGAAACTGGAAATGAACTAAATTAGTGTATTGACCCACTCAAAGTTTGCACACAAAGATGACATCACGACTTATATGATTAATTAAACATTTTTTACATTTTTGGAACATTTGCTTGTCAGTATTTATGATTTAATGACTGTATCAGGCTCTCAGTGTAAACAAATTATAGTGGTTGTATGAAATAACCTTTTCTATCAGCTCAGCAGTTCCATCAGCATGACTGAATTTACATCTTTCAGTGAAGGTCACAGGTTGTTTATTATCCAACACTGCGTTTAATCTTTTTACAGGAACATACAGTCTAACACAAATTACACAAAAAGTCATTTGCGAGAAAGGTGAGAGGAGAGAGAGCAGAAAAGGGTTATCATGGAACAGGAGGCTATTCGTATATATTCGTATATATAGAAAACGGTTCATGATCTGGGAGAAATTCAGCTGGTGAGTTTGTAGTAGAGCTTGCGTGTCCTCACTGTATCTGTGTGAGTTTTCACCTGGAGCTCTGGTTTCCTCCCACAGTTCAAAGACCTGCTAAATCGACCTTAGTGACCTGCCCAAAGTGTTTTACTACCTTTTGCCCTATGAGCTCTGGGATAAGTTTTAGGACCTCCAGTCACGCTTTTCAGAATAAGACACTCAGAAAATGAATGTAAGACAATATATTGTTAAAACTAAATTCTAGTAATTCACACACATATGCACAATATCTCTTCATTCTGCCCTTCATTAATTTCTCTTCTGAAGGTAACAATTGAAACCTCATTGATATTAGATTCAGGTTGTGCACCTTAGTTTTGCTGGATCTCACAGCCACATTTGATACTGCTGACCATGACGTTTTGCTGAAGCAGCTCGAGAGCAGGGTTGGATTTCAAGGGTGTGTGCTAAAGTGCTTTGAGTCTGATCTCAAGAATAGAACCATGTCAGTAAATATACATGAATCATCCTGATGCTCAGAGCCACAAGGTTCTATTTTGCCACCTCTTCTGTTCCCTTTGGGTTGCATTTTCTGAAGCATGGTGTCACTTATCACTGCTATACTGATGATACCCAAGTTTATGTCCCGTGCTTTTATTACCTCCCAAATTGATTCTTGCAACTCTTTAAGTGTGTGTTTGCCACAACCTGCACTATTTCACCTCTGGGTGATAGACCTGGGTGATAGACCTCTCTCTGTTGCAGCCCCTAGGCTTTGGTCTCACTCTTGATATTAGATCTTCCCCTTGCCTGACATTTTAAAATATTGCTTAAAGACTTGGTTAAAGGTTTGCTGTTGCCAAGAGCGTTTTGTGTATTCCTTTATTTACATATCTGTTTATTTAACTTTTTTATCTTTTTCTTCGTGCAACATGTAGGGTCAACCTCTGTTGCTTCATAAATAACCTGAGTTGACTTGATTTAGCTGTCAAAGAACAGGACCCATCTTGGTTTAAAGTTTGCTTGAATCTCAGGTGAAAGTACAATTTTGACACTGAAGTGATTCTGCTCAGCTAAGTAGTGATTGATATGGAAGTAAGTAGTACTGGTAGTGAAGACATGTTATTGATGAGTTATTTTAGTTGTAGTTTACATGAATTAGCTAAATGGCTATCACTGGGTTTTAAATTGTTAATAAACGGTTATAATAAAATATTTCAAAGCTAACAAATAACCAGTAACTGTATAGAATGTACA
>JBBPDH010036510.1:0-10188 GCA_037974565.1 Clupeocharax schoutedeni
TAATCAGCTAAGATGTTCTCACCATTATGAATACCATTCCCTGTTACCTGCAATTGAATATTGTCATGTCAGGCTCCTAGTTTATGGTTATCATTTTGTAGGTAATATCAGTGCATCAGGCAAACAGTCTCCCAATGTCCCCATGCCCAGGAAAACACATATTTTGTCTTTTAAATGGCATAATCTCATCTATGATGAACATGACTAGGTGCATGCACTACAAAGATAAAACCGATTTTCATGAAAGTTTGAGCTCTGATTTCTGATTCCAGCAAAACTGTAGTGGGCGTCTTCACATTTTGTCTTTTTGTCCCTACTGCAAGTGTGAAGAAAAGTGATCCGGAATACTGTCAAGTGACATATTAGTGTTCCATTATAAGTGACGCATTGTGGGTCAGTAACATGACATATATAGCTCTGTGTCTCCGGAGAGGTGGAGAGAACAGGCGTGGTGCAGTCTGGGTGCTATGTTGCATGTGAGTTGGGGACAGTGTGCCCCAGTTCCATCAGGGCTCCTGCTGGGTTTAGGGTTCAGGGCCAAACATCCACCTCCACTACATTGCTGCTATTTTCGGACGCTCAATCTAAAGGTCACCGCTTATTTTCCAAAAAGTTCAAACCTGACTTTAGAATGGCCTTTAGCGGACCAGTTGTTATCAAGAAACATTTGAAGTGTGTTGTCAGAAACTAGCGATTATGATGTGATTTCAGTTGACTTTCAAGTAAATAATGGTGACCTTAGAGGTTTCTGGCAAAACAAATATAACTCCATATGGAGAAACTTGGGAGTCTGTCTGTGTCTGTGTGTGTGTGTGTGTGTGTGTGTGTTGTTTTTAAAATAAAAACAAGATATTTCTGTGATGTTGGCATCTAAACCTCAAATGTTGCTAATTAAGAAAGAACCCCTCAACATTCTATCAGTCCTCATTACCCACACTGCTTATCACAGAGTCAAAGCCTTAGGCACACACACACACACACACACACACACACACACACACACACACACACACAGAGGCTCTAGAGTAGCGATCCTTGCGATCAAATGATCAGTGGTTGCTGTCTGTTCCTTTTGCCCGCACAGATTTGGGGAAGAAAGCGCTTGTCCACTTTGCACCTTTTACTTGGAATTTGTTGCAGAAAGATTGGAAATTGACTGAACTTTTGTCCTTAAATGTTTTTAAAACTAAACTCAAAGCCTTACAGACTCCCTCAATAATGTGCAACTGTTTTTCGTGAATTATGTGATTTTAACATTGTTTGATTGTATGTACTCTTTTTGAAATTTGCTGCCTCTTGGCCAGGACTCCCTTGAAAAAGAGGTTTTTGATCTCAATGGGACTTTCCTGGTTAAATAAGGGTTAAATTAAAAATAAATTAAAAAGTAGAACAGTCTCTAGAAAATATTTGTAAAAATTTCATGTGAACAATATGTATTTTTCTTTCATTCATTGTACTATTTATTTTTCAACTGTGTCATCTCAATTAGTAACAATAAGTAACAATTTAAAATTTGTAACACCAAATTTCAAACTCTAAAGTGACTTTAAACAATCATATTAGATGCCCAATGTAAACAATTTGCATACGAGAAGTCAAAATGACAAAAATAAATCAGCTGTGAGCTGCAGATTTACTTTAGGTTGAATTACATTTTGCCAACATTGTCAAAGCTTTTTCAAAAGCAACTATGAAGAGAAAACAACACATTACTGAGCAGAGCCAGACAGATTAAGTGTCAATGATTTAGACAAGAAGAACAGACTGTGACTGTGAGTTTTACTGTTAAATATGGCTTGTTGGTGTTTGGATGCAGAGAAACTGATGAGTTTGAGAAGTGAACGCAGCCATTGCCCCATGACGATGAGAGGTTCTGCAAACACAGCTGTTAGATAGATAATTCACTGATAATATGATTGGCACTTCGCCTATCTGTCAAGGGGCCAGCTGCAAAGCCTTATCGAATGTGTATGTGTGTGTGTGTATGTGTGTACCCGCCTCCTTGCACAGGAGTTGATTTTGGCAACCATTCACTTTATGCTGTGTAATTGCTGTCTCATGCTCAGTTGGCTCTCTTGCATTTGAGTCCCACAGATTTATACACACACACGCGCACTGCATGAGGTTCAGACAACAAAATCAGAAATAAATGGTGCATATCATCATAAACTGCCATTTTTGCTACGAACGTTTTGAATATTTTAGCCTCAGACTTCAGTTATTCTGTCCTTAGTGTTGACATGATTGGGCTAAGCACGTTAACACCTCCTTCTGTTTACAAATTGTGGCTGAGCAATGTTGACAGCAGATGCTGTAAGTACACTGTGAGTGGGCAGGTGTGTTGGTGTTCAGCTCTCTTGTGTTTGTGTGTTTAAAAGTAGCAATTTTGTTATATTACAGCCTTATTCCAAAATTGATTATTTTTTTTTCCTCTACATGCAACACCCCACAATGACAACATCAAAAACGTTTACTTGAGATTTTTGCAAATTTATAAAAAAAAAAAAAAATTTGAGAAAGTACATGTACATAAGTATACACAGCCTTTGTCATGAAGCTCAAAATTGCGCTCAGGTGTATTCTGTTTCCCCTGATCATCCTTGAGTTGTTTCTGCAGCTTAATTGGAGTCCACTTCTGGTAAATTCTGTTGATTGGACATGATTTGGAAAGGCACATAACTGTCTATATAAGATCCACAGTTGACAGTTCATGTCAGAGCACAAGCATGAAGCACAAATCTGGGGCAGGATACAGAAAAACTTCTGCTGCTTTGAAGGTCCCAATGAGCACAGTGGCCTTCATCAGCTGTAAGTGGAAGTCCAAAACCAGCAGGACTTTTCCTAGAGCTGGCCGGCCGTCTAAACCAAGCGATCATGGGAGGAGGACCTTAGTCAGGGAGGTGACCAAGAACCTGATGGTCACTTTGTCAGAGCTCCAGAGGTCCTCTGTGGAGAGAAGAGAACCTTCCAGAAGGACAACCATCTCTGCAGCAATCCACCAATCAGACCTGTATGGTAGAGTGGCCAGATGGAAGTCACTGCTTAGTAAAAGGCACATGGCAGCCCACCTGGAGTTTGCCAAAAGGCACCTGAAGGACTCTCAGACCATGAGAAACAAAAATTCTCTGGTCTGATAAGACAAAGATTGAACTCTTTGGTGTGAATGCCAGGCATCACGTTTGCAGGAAACCAGGCACCGCTCATCACCAGGCAAATACCATCCCTACAGTGAAGCATGGTGGTGGCAACATTATGCTGTGGGGATGTTTTTCAGCGGCAGGAACTGGGAGACTAGTCAGGAAACAGGGAAAGATGACTGCAGCAATGTACAAAGACATCCTGAATGAAAAACCTGCTCCAGAGCACTCTTGACCTCAGACTGGGGCGACGGTTCATCTTTCAGCAGGACAACGAACCTAAGCACACAACCAAGATATCAAAGGAGGGGCTTCATCTGTCGGGAGAAATCTTAAAATGGCTGTGCACTGATGCTTCCCATCCAACCTGATGGAGCTTGAGTGGTGCTGCAAAGAGGAATGTGTGAGACAGGCCAAGGATAGATATGCCAAGCTTGTGGCATCATATTCAAAAAAGACTTGAGGCTGTAATTGCTGCCAAAGGTGCATCAATGAAGTATTGAGTAAAAGCTGTTGATGTGATTTCTCAGTTTTTTCATTTTAATACATTTGTAAAAACCTCAGGTAAACTGAACGTCATTATGGGGTGTTGTGTGTAGAATTCTGAGAAAAAAAGGATAAGGCTGTAATTAGTACAGCACCTAATAAGCCCAAATCACTTTACAGCATGGTAAACCTGCTAATTCAACCTCCTACATGGAACATTCCACTACAAGAATCTGATGACTTATGTTGCTCCTTTTTACATCATTTTCACGATAAGCTGGACGCTGTATTCAATTCAATTCATATCAATTCAATTTTATTTGTATAGCGCTTTTAACAATGGTCATTGTCACAAAGCACCTTTACAAAATGAAATAAATGTGAAGTAAATATGTGTGTGTGAATGTGTGTGAATGAATGTGTGTATATGTGGGTCTACTAATTTAAAACTGTCCACTTCTACCTGTTTACCAGCTTAGCCTAACCAAACACTAAACTGTTTCTCTTTGACAAACTCCACCTTGATTGAAGAAATAATTAAATCATCCAACTCTTCTTCATGCCATCTAGATCCTACACCAACATTTCTTCTGAAACACTGTTCATCAGCTATCTCTGGTCCTATTTCCCATCTAGTAAATATGTCACTTACCTCTGCTACTGTACCAGTTTCACTTAAAACTGCTGCCATCACTCCTATTCTTAAAAAAACAACACTGGATCCCGGTGATTTTGCTAACTATCGCAGTTATAAATGATCTCCTTTCCTGCGACTCAGGCAAACTATCTATACTTTTACTACTTGACCTCAGCTCAGCTTTTGATACTGTCTCTCATAAGCTACTACTCTTGCGCCTCTCTGAGACTGGCATCTCAGGACCTGCGTTAGCCTGGCTAACTTCATATTTACGGACAGACAATATTATATTACCTTGCATTACTACAAATCTCCCATTGTCCCTCTTAAAATGGGGGTCCCACAGAGCTCAGTCCTAGGCCCTCTATTATTTATTACATATATATTGCCTCTTGGACAAATAATTCGTTAGCATGGATTTCAATCATCTATTATTCCCTCTGCTACGTTTAGAAATTACGTATTACCCTCGACTCTTCACTAAATTTTGATGCTTACATTAGTAAACTGTCCAAAGCCGCATTCTTTCAGTTATGGCGTATTGCCAAACCTTGCTCCTTCATGAGTCCTAAGGACGCAGAGTCACTAGTACATGCATTTATTACATCTCGCCTCGACTAATGTAATGCTCTTTTTTCTGGATTACCAGCACACTCCGTAACCTGTCTGCAGCATATACAAAACTCTGTGGTACGTATGTTATCTTCTTCTAAATGGTCTGATCATATTACACCCATTCTTAATAACCTCCACTGGCTTATCGTTTCTTCGTGCATCACCTATAAAAAAAGTCACTTCATGGTCTGGCATCATCATACCTCCCTGACTTACTGTCTCTGTATCTTCCCTCTCGTCTTCTCCGATCCTCGGGGGAGCAACTACTTTCTGTCCCTAGAACTTGCCTTGTTTCTATGGGTGGGAGATCCTTTTCTGTCACGGCCCCAAAGCTTTGGAATGCATTGCCCCTGGGTCTTCATTCCATCACCAAACTGCAAGAATTTAAGTCTAAACTCAAAACTTACCTGTTTGAACAATGTTTTCATTCATAATTTTACTGTATACTTGGTTACACTGCTGTACTAGATGCATGAAGTTTAAATGTTTGTATTTCTGTGTGGTGTGCAACTGCTACCACTTGTCATCGGACCAGGCAAATGCCTTATGTTGTGTGAACTGTTGCTAATGTTATTTCGTTAATGTTATTTTTCAGCGACCTTGAGCTTGGGAAAGGTGCTATACAAATTAAACTTATTATTATTATTATTATTAATATAACAAAATGTGGAAAAAGTGATGTGCTGTGAATGCTTTCCAGATGCGCTGTATGGGTCTATAGAAATTTATATATACGATTAGTGCAAATGGTTGCAGACTTTTTTGTTTATTTTGAAAATTAGCTTTCTATGGAGTCTATGCTCAAATGTGAAAAATACATAGACTTTGTTACCAAAAACTTGATGGGGCTTTGATGTAAAAAAAAAAAAAAGAGCAGTCATACCAAGAAAACCCTCATTCCCACTCTTAGAAATGATAGAGGGTCTATGTTGTTTTGGGGCTATTTTTCCTCCGAGATTCAGAGATTATAGGAACCTTGTTAGGACAGATGGCATCTTGGATTCCATGAAGTATATTTTTAATTACATTTTGGCTTCAGCTGTCCAAAGGCTAAAACTGAATAGTGGTTGGATCTTCTAACAGGACAATGATTCAAAACATATCGTCAAAGCAACACAAACATTCTTAATTTACCCTTAAAACAAGCTAGGCCCCTGACCTAGCCACCACTGTAAACATTTAAGTTGAGCTGGAGAGGAACTCACTTATGTCACCAATGGGAGACTACACAAAGCACTAAACACAGGGTTACAAGCAATTGTGACACATGCAATTTTGCTCAAAAATGCTTTGTTGATAAAGGTTTTTTATTAAAGATTAAGTTTATGTTGTTTTTGTGAGCTGCTCAATCAGACTCAATCAAGTCTTTGTAACCAACTTACCAGGGATGTCAGTAAATAGGGAGCTGAAACTGTAGAGAACAAAAACCAAGGGAGTGCAGAATTATATGCTATATGATTTCTGAGACATGGCCTTCTCATCATATTTAATTCTGGAATTTAATCACTTCTGCACTGATTGATTGATTGCATCTCAGACACTCATGAAATGTTATGCTAATCACTGTGCTGACCTAAGAATATCACATGCTGTTCAGTTCTCTATGACCTTTTCAGAGCTTGGGATTAATTGAGTGCCACAAACGAGTCAGATATTTTTCAGCCCAACAGGTCTTAGCAGAGGTGGTACAAAGGAACTAGCAGGGCAAAGGCCTCCTTCTTTCCTTCAAAGAACACAAGGTGATCAAGATAAGGGTTTTGGACCCCTGTGCACCCACAACAACCACACCACCAGCAGGTTATAGGAAAAAAAGAAGGGGTAGTTTAATTCTAACCCAAGCTGCAGATTTACCTGTTTGTTTCAGAGACAAATGCGCTGTGATGTGTTACGTGTAGTGAAACGCCCCAGGTTCATTCTATATTTATGCTTCTTTTGTAAGGGCTTGTACACATCAACACTTAGACTAGAGTAAAGTGGCCCTTTATAGCCATGCGTAAACACACCACAGCATAGCACACTGTGAAACACAGTGTGAAATTCTTTCTCTGCATTTAACCCATCCACCAAGTGAAGCAAGGGGCTGCAATAAATGAGAGGTGCCTAGAGAGCAGTGTGTGGGGATGGTACTTTGCTCAAGTGTACCTCAGTGGGATTCAATCTCACAACCTTCTGATTGGAGGGGCACTTCCCTAACCACTAGGCCACCAGCTGCCACCTGATTAAATGTTAAATTGTTAGCCCTCTGTACCAGCCAACACTGGGCCTTACTATAGGATACTTAATGATTGTGGAAGAACTTACTGCAGAGCTGTAGTTAAGAGCACCTTTGTTTAGTCCAAGACTGAAGAGGTACAACTCAAAGTCAGGACCATGTACAAATGAGGGACTGTAAAGACCGTTACTACTGATCTGTTAATAATTTTTTTGTGATGCTTTTTGTAATGTGTTTGTGTTGCTAGAGACACAATCGATTTTAAGATGATAATCTATAATGTTGTTGGTAATAATCACAGTAGGATCCTTAGGCCATATTATTTTCTTAAAGTAGACCAGGTTCTGAAAATGACAAGAATGGATGCATGGTGCACAGAGCAAGCTGAGATAAGTTTTGACAGGCATATGATTGGCTACCAGGTGGCCGGTGACAGTGCTCATTCTGGAACGATTCTGAAATAATTAGTGTAGATATACTGAACAAATTCACTTAATCAGTGATTTTTAGACTGTTGCAGCTGTCTTCATTTAAGGGGGTAGGCAACCATTACGGGTGCTTTCATTTTGTCATTTGAGTATTTTGTTTTTTATTCGCTGTGGCAGCATTGATTTTTGGTATGGTTGGCCACTGCAGAGAAAAATTACTCGGGGAATCCCAGCTCGAATACTGGGCGAGACTAATAGCCAAATCCAGGACAAGTTTGAGTATAAACACCAGCAAGTACAAAACAAGTCTGAGGACAAGAGCAATGACTTACTTACATGTACACTTAGGCTGTTAAGTACAGCTGGTAGCCTAGTGGTTAGGGCATTCAACCTGCGACCAGAAAGTCTGTGTTCAATTACCAAGACCGCTATGCACAGCTGAGTTACCCTGAGCCAGGTACCGTCCCCACGCACTGCACCCCGGGCACTGTGTTCGTAGCTGCCCCCTGCTACACTTGGTGAATGGGTTAAATGCAGAGGTTGAATTTCGTGCTGTTCACAGTGTGTGCTGTGGTGTGTTCACGTATGACAAATGGTCACTTTCACGTTTTTTTTAATAGTCATTCACGGTGGCTTGCCTGAGGTAGAGGAGGGTGGCTGCAGTGCCTAGGCTCACTCACTTGAAAACCTGGCCAAATAATTGTAATCACAGAATTAGAGGTTGGTGATTTATCAATTTTATCGTTTAATTTGAATTTACAGTTAAGGACGATGTGTTTTTATGAAAATTATTACTTATTTTACACACGAGTGTAAAATAATGTGACACATCTTTCTTCATGGGTAAATTAGTGCGGTGCACCGAAACACTGTGGCAATGTTTGTGCCCAAGAAAGGTCTTGCTACTCTTGTAAAATGGAACAGACCAAACAAGCCCTGTTTCCGACAGCTTAAGCAGCACAGCCACTCTCTGCAGTCAACGCTCCAGATGACGACTAAAATGGTCACCAGTAGATTATTTATTTTGCTAGTTTTATCATTTCAGTTGCCTATGGCATTCGTCTCTCACAACCAAGATGAATTAAAATAAAAGTACAAAACAAGTGACATCTCATAATATGCAGATCCTCTTAACACGAGTCTACTGCTCCTACTGCACATGATTAGACTCACATGATTAGATATGGGAATTTTAGTTCATCCGATCATTTGGATCAGATCACTAAGAAGATTCGGCTCTTTTGGCTCTTAAACACATAGACAGCCAGGGAGACGCAGCATTCACTGTGTTCCCAGTTTACACGATGCGGCAGTGCATGGCCAAAGCGGCATGTAAACTAATATAGGTAGACTCGGTTCTTGATAAAACCAAAATAAGACTGTGACAAAAAATACAAAAACATTATTGTCTGTGGTCAGTCTAGTGATATTCTATGTATATGCCCAAATTAAGTCAAAGAACCGACTTGTTCGCAACCGACAGCAGTGTCGACAAATTGAGTTTTGTTTAAAACGATGCATGGCCTGGCAACCCAGAGCTTGTTCTAAAATATACAAAAATATATACAAAAATTAAAATTAAGGGCAATTAAGGGCTAACTAAGGGCAATGCCCCAGTCCCCTTTCACGTCGTACCCTACTGTCTCTGTGGCGGGGCTGACTCCCTGTCAGCCTGGGCGACGTGGTTGTGGTCCATGGGACATTGTCCTTGTCCCGCGGCCCCGGGCCCTCACTGTGGGGACACACAATGTCCAGGCCGGCAACCCCACCTCCTGGAAGTCCTTCGTCTGGCAGGGTGCTCTCTGTCCCCAAGTCCAGGCCTGGCACCCTGGGTCTTACTGAGCACCCCGCTGGGAGACGCTGTGGTCAGGCCTCATGGTGGGCCTGTGTTGGGTGCACACTGCGCTCCTCACCTGCAGGCAGGCAGGCAGGACGGGCCCCTCGCTGACAGGCGAGCAGGCAGGTGGACAGTCCCCTCCAGGAGACTGGATGGGCCCCTCACGGTGGTCTAAGGGGGCCAGGAGCCCTATGCTATACACACAGTCTCCGCAGCCACACACACAGTCTCCGCAGCCACACATGCAATCACAGCAGCCACACATGCCGTCTCACACACCCTCACTGCAGCCACACATGCACTCTCGACAGCCACTCTCACAGCAGACCCGCTAGCTGGGCAGCTAACTTTAGCCTCACTCACTGCTTCCACACTCGCAGACACTACACAAACAGGCCTCTCACACGAGCCGGGAAAACCTGACATTAGACCAGGCATGGCGCCTACGCTCACAGGCCTGCTACTCGAGCCTAGGGACCCTAAATCTAGTCTAACTGGGATAGACACGTTCATTACTGGGGCCTTACTATGTTTTTCTGGCAGGTGAGTGTGGTCTGCAGGAGTGTAGGAGGATTGGAGGTGCTCCTGCTGTTGGTGGAGAAGCGGGAGCGCCGGACCATGGAGGCGCGCCTCGGTCTCGTGGTTGGCGTGGGCAAGCAGCTCCAGCTGCTGTTGACGGGCCTGGAGCTGTTGGTGAAACGAGGACCCAGCCAGAGTGCTCGGGTCCAGGGGATTCTACTTTAGCTCGCAGATTGCCTCAGCGAGGAGCTCCAGCTGTTGTTGGTTTTCCCGGAGTTGTTGGTGGGGAGAGAGCGCCAGGACGTGCTCCCCTGGGC
>JBBPDH010036540.1:0-10187 GCA_037974565.1 Clupeocharax schoutedeni
CGCACAAACACACACACACACACACACACACACGCAAACACACACACACACACACACACACACACACACACACACACATAGGAAAATAGACTAAACCTACCACCAACTTCTGCTCTGTCAGTTTACTGGCCGCTCCTGGCGTTCTCTCTGGAAAATCCTGTCTCCCTCCGTCCCTCCAGCTCTCCTTTTCTCCTCCACTAACTCCACCACTCTCTCGCTCTCACTTCTGTCTTTCTCCCTCTCTCCCTCTCTCCTCACACTCTGCCTCTCCTCATACTCTCTCTCTTTCCCTATTTTTCTCTCTCTCCTCCACTGCTTCTTTCACTCTCTTCTCAGTGTTTGGTGAGGTGGCTCGCTTTTCCCCTCCTTCTCTCTCTCTCCCCCTTCTTCTCTCGCTCTCTCCCTCCCTCTTTCTCTCTCTGCCTCCCTAACTCCCTCCCCACCCCTTCTGTCTCTCTCTCCCTCTGCCACCCTCCCCCCCTTCTGTCTCTCTCTCCCTCTTTTTCCGTCTGTCTCTGTCCCTCTCCAACCCTCCTTCTCTCTCTACCCCTTTTTAATTTTTCTCTATCTTTCTCTCTCTTTCTCTCCCCTCTCACTCCTACTCTCTCTCATTCCCTCTCTCTCTCTCTTTTTCTCTGTATGAGTTTGGTTTCTCCAGATTCTGGCTGGAATTTTCGTTTTTGCCTTCTGGCATTTTTGCCATTTAAGGTGGATCAGAAAAGGAACAGCTGGAGACCAGCAGGCCTGCAGGAGCCAAGCACTGTACTGTCGAGTTCCAGCCCTTGAAACAAACTACATCACTGTGCATTTTCTTGTTTTAAATGTTTTCTATTAGTAAAACATCTCCTGATGACACAATGAGCACCTAGAACTTGTTTAGTGGTGAAAAAGTCTTGCATTTTTACAGTATTATTAAGTGATAAGATAAACCTTTATTAGTCCCACAAGTGGGAAATTTGCTCATAATATAATTATCATAATACTCTAATATTCTATAGTGTCCTTTCCTCCTATAATAGTCCAGTAGAAGTGTCTCATGACTTCTAGGAAGTGTAAAATATAAAAAATACGATAAAAATGACAACAGGAGGCTTAACGGCATTTTGGATAAATTATTTAAGTAGTTAATTCTCATAAATGTATAATAATTTAGACTTAGGCAGACTAAATAAATGACAAAAAATAAGCAAATAACAAATATGAAATCATAAAAATAATAGTTACTTCATAGATTAAATAACAATAATAAAATTAATTTATACATGTTTTTAATCTTTCAGAAAAGGATAATGCATAGACGAAAGAGGACTCTAATTTTGACAGATCTGGGAGCAGTGGGTTTATAAAAGTCCCCTGTGTGTTTCCTCTCTCTCTCTCTCTCTGCTCGAGACTCTGAGCTGCTCTGGTGAGAACCTCCTCTATTAGTCTAATTTCTGCTCTGTTATTTTAGAACGTAATCATGAAGTGTTGCACATTACGGTTATTACTTTATAAATACATAATGACTCGTTTACAAACAGCACGTGCAGGTTTTTAGAGAGTATTTACAGTTTAAAGAGCTACTGTGTGTTAAAACGAGGCCAGAAACGTGGTTTAGGTTCTGCAAAAGACTTCATTTAACGCGTTTTTACTTTACTAAAATGTGAATGAACCTACAAATTACAACAGCTGCATTGTAAAAGTTATTAATGTTTGTCAGTTAAAAATGAGGAGTGTTAAAATAGCAACGTGTTTGTGTATATACTGAATATATATGCACAAAATGTAATTGTTTACTACAAAAAAATAGTAAATTGTTTACAATTTGATTATAAAACAAAACTTTCATTTGAAAGTCTTAAAATATATAGAATTAAGAGTCATTTCGTTTACATAAATGTCAAAAACTGAACAATTGGCTGCAGTGCTAGCTCTACGGAATTCATTTTTGGGTCCAAATTGTCAAACAAATGGAGTGTTTTATTTATTTTTATTCATTTTTAACCCTCTTTTAAAGAGGAAGCGTGAGTGGGTTCTCTCTGCTGGGTGAAATATCTGTGGCGGAGCCACGTGGCCGCAGGAGCGCGTTTTCGAGCTTTTCTGATCGATACACAGCAAAATCGGATTAATAAAGCGGAAAACTCGCATCTGCTGTTAGTTTTCTCACCTAAATGCTGTTTCAACCGTGTAAATGGGACCTAAAGCGAGTCTCCGATGATGTCTTGCACTGGGCTCAGAATATCTGTGGCGAAAAACGTGCAGCTCCACTCCTGACATGGTGGAGTCTGAGGAGATCTTGCTTCCATTCATCCAGACTCTCGAATGAGTCTTATTGACTGTTAAACTGATGCAAAAACAGCATGATGCTTACAAATTTGGGTTAATACTCCCCAAAATAGATATGCTAATTTAATTTTGTTCTGGTGAATTCATACGTTGGAAGTTCTTTCATTTAATCCAGCTATCCATTAAAGTGCTTTTGCCAGGCTGTAACTGTGCTGTAACCTCAGGATCAAATCTACACCTTGAGGTTGAAACCTCTGGGGGGGGGAAAACTAATGGACTCTTTCTGTTTCAGGTGACCTCATACAGGCTTCTCTGGACATGAAGGTGGGTGTTGGGGTCAATGAGACAGTGGTCAGAAATTCCTCCGGTGATGTCTTGCACTGGGCTCAGAATATCTGTGGCGATAAACGTGCTGCTCCACTCCTGACATGGTGGAGTCTGAGGGGATCTTGCTTTTTACCCATCAGTTTCCAGAGTGTTCAGACTCGATAGTGAATCTCACTCGCTGTTAAACTGATGCAAAAACAGGATAAAATCTACAGATTGCAGGAAAAAAAACTAATCGATTCATTATTTCTGTTTCAGGTGACCGCACACAGGCCCCCCTGGACATGAAGGTGGGTGTTGAAGGAGTTTTATGAGTCGGTGGTCAGAAGTTCCTCCAGTGATGTCTTGCACTGGGCTCAGAGTGTCTGTGGCGAGGAACGTGCTGCTCCACTCCTGACATGGTGGAGTCTGAGGGGGAACTGGTCTGACTGAGTAATCTGTTAAATGAATCTGGATTAAGTGATTCATTCCAGTTTTTTTCCTGTTCTGTTTCAGGTGGTGTAACAGACCCTCACTGGTGTCATGGTGGATTAATTTAATGCTCCAGGTTAGGTGTACAAGTGACTGGGGGTGGAGACTGTCGGGGGATGTTAATCTTTAATAAGCTTTCAATAGGAATCTGTGGAAACTACATCTGAGATTCCTCTTGTATATTATATATTACTCTGGTAATTACTGTTTACATTACTCTGGACACTTTTCTCTGTTTTATATTGCTGAGCTATTATTGCACAATGCACTTTAACATTCCATTTGCACAATGTACATATAAATGCCCCGATTTTAATTTTAACGTAGAATTTACTTACTGTTTAATTTTTGCACAGTCAGTAATAGGAGCGGTTCAGGATACATTTCACTGTGTGTTCCTTGTATGACTGCATGTGACCAATAAAGAATCTTGAAACTTCCGCTCTCCTGCCGTTTTGCACATTTCCCGGGAGGGGTGTTCGAGCCGCAGTCTAGTTTCGGATCTTCCAGTCAAGTCTTGTGCGCGTGCTTCTAACAATTTCAAGTAACTGTTACTGCGGCGTTACCAATACAATCAAGTGCTTTAAAATCTAGATTGTAAAACCAGAAATAATTTCTAGTCTGACAGTCACACGACTACAGGAGACCTACATGCGACGCCAGCTCAAAACAAACCGAAGTGAGCCTGGAGAGAAGTACATGTTCAGTAGCTGGAAATATAGCCGTTACTTTATTCTTCTCAGTTAAAGGCAAGAACACTACTGTGTGTTAGGTTTGTAACAGTGTAATCCCTTTTTCTTTTAAAGGGATCAATCTGGAATTTAGTCACATTTTTAGAGAAACTTGTCCAACACTGGTTGGCGATAATCTTCAAAAGGGGAATCCAGATGAGCTCAGGTCAGCTCTGGAGTGGTGTACTGCTCCACTGCCATCTGCTGGCAGAGCAGTCTTTACTCTGAGACTGGCACTGGAGTGCCTCTGCATTGTTTTAGCTCTCCAGGCCACATGATGAACGAGAAATTGCCGTTTTACTTCACAAAAAAGCTTCAGATCTAGTGCTGCTGTATGGAAAACCAGCCAAGTTTTCCCACACATCACAATCTTCAGCTTTTTATTCGTGTTGAACTGGAAACATCGTGCAAACCACTCTAAATGAAAACCTGTGAAATGAAGCCAGTTTCCTTTCTAAGATGAGAGAATCTGTAACCGTGCAGGTCTGACTCCTATTAACTGGTTGTTGATGGAGTCAAATTCTAGACTGAACTTTAAGGGCTGGTTTCCGAGACCGGGATTAAGCCTAGTCTTGGACTACCCTTTCCTTTTCAATGGAAAATCTCTATTCCCAGCACTACATAATCTAGGACTAGGCTTAATCCCTGTCTGGGAAACTGGTCCATAATGAACTTGTTACTGTTTCAGCACTTAATAGCTGGAGATCCACACTATCATTAGGGGGCTTTTTGCAGGTCAGTGGTGGTAATAAAGGAACTCAAATGTTGAACAGACTGTAAATATATTTGTATATAATGAGTATTTTTGGTCAGTGTTAACAGAGTGTAATGCAACTGTAGAAACCCTCAGTGTACAAATCTTTTGACTGACCGCGTACATGCTGTTGCTTTAAGTCACTTACGTTAAACGGTGCTGCCTCGACTCGACTCACTTTTTGGTTCCCGGGGCCTCGTTAGTTTCTCACTGCAGTCAGTACCTGTTTGACGTTATGGGTGACTCCACAAGGAGCTTTCAGGACCTCGTTCTCCGCACAAACACCGCTGCAGGAACAAACACTGAGGGGATGGTGATAGATTAGTGAACCAAGAAGAGACTGATGGATAAATTCACTATAGTAGCTTTGCACAGAGGATGCCTGCGTCACATGATTATTCTCTTACCAATCAGGAGTTAAGTCTGTACCCAGCAGCGGAAAGTGAAAGTATACTGTGATGAAGTATTCCACACAGTTCAGTGACCTGTATAAATGGGTATAATATGTAGGTTAATAAACATGTCTATATGGAACCAGACATCAAGTACATGTTTGGACCTTATCTGTAACAAAGAAAAGAAAGCTGCTCGAACTGCAAGACTAATCTGAGTGCTGGTGCTTTTTAAAAAAAAAATAGTCTTAAAGTGGAGTTTGGCAGAAATACACGTCTCTTGTACTTGCTTGTATCTCCCAACAGAACTAATACATTGTGTTTCTTTATATATTATTCCAAATCATATATTAGGAGCAGCTGGTGGCCTTAGGGAGTTCACTGAGACCAGAAGGTTACGGGTTAGAATCCTAGCATGGCTAGTGGCACCGCTGAGGTTCTCTTGAGTGAGGTACCATCTCCACATACTGCTCCCTTATGGGTGGCTGCCCCCTGCATAGCATCACTTGGTAAATGGGTTAAATACAGAGAACATTTCACTGTTAGCGGCCACTATAATATTAAATTGTGAGAAACGTGGTTTAATTCCTGAACGTTCTCATTTGTGACCTTTAAGGGCCCCATGCTTGGGCTAAATCCACCGTTTGATGGTGCTGATCATCTCCAGTGGGTGCCTGTTCTGGGGTGTAGAGTAATGACCACTGTGCCAAAAGTTCCTGAGCTCAGAGTGGCAGTGACTCAGACCAAAAACAGGATTTGGCATTGATGTCATTAACAACATTGTGCTGTGCAGCAAAGCTTTTGGGCATGTTGCCCAAAAAGGCCCCCCCCACCCCTGTATAATTCGAATGAGACACAAAATCGGCCTCTGTGATGCTAATATTGCAAAAGGCTAAGACATGCAAATGAGCCTCTAACCAATCAGTGCTTTTTCACAGGGTGACCAATCACAGCTCCAGGAGAGTTACTGGTGTTCTGATGAACGTCTCATTGTTTTGTCTTTTTTTAAAGGGGACATATTATGCAAAACTAACTTTTTTAAAAACCAAGTTATAAAAGGTCTGTGGGCTACAAAACATGTTCCTGATGTTCTTTGCACAAAATCATAAAAAGATTCACCAGCTTTATTCTCCACACCTTTCACGAGTCGTATCAGGGCTCTGTCACTTCCATGCAAATAACTGCGATAGAAAGACTATTATTATTTGAAAGTGCTTTGATCTCCCTCCTCTGCTGACTCGTCATGGACAGTAGATACAGATCCTACACGAGACAGCAGCTTATTCACAACTCCTTCTTTGTAGCCAAAACACAAGACTTCATGTGTGACTTGCCTTTGCCTGTAGTGTGAGTAGTGCTCAGCTTAAAACTAGCACACACAATGGCGGATCTTCAACTAGTTTAGTCGGGGGGGGGGGTCTTAACAGATGAGGGGCGGTTCTATGCAAATTAGCCCAGTATTAGGTCACAACGGGCCCTCCGTCCGAACAGCTCAGTTTGAAAGGGCTGAAACTGTAGAGAATAAAGCTGGTGAATCTCTTTATGTGAGAGTGATTTTGTGCAAAGAACTTCATGAACAGACCTGTTATAACAAACGTGAGTTTTGCATAATACGTCCCCTTTAAAGGATCCATAAACTGCTGTTGGCTGAATAAGGAAAAAAATCATGTAGGCCCTTCAATGCATTGAATGCTATCTCAGTCGGAATAACAGTAAAACAGTCAAATATTCTGAACATATTGTACAGCCATAAATGTCTACAATGCACCCACTTTATTTAAACTCCAAAACCAATAAACCAGCGTCTTCACAACTACACACATTTGCCTGTAGCCTCTATATACTTCTCTGCCATGAATGACTTTTTAAAAAATGTATAACAACTTCCTGGGCTGTGTGTTCATAACCATTTCATGTCATTTGCAGTGATACCATTTAAATGCAGATGTCTGGTTCCATTCACCACTACAGTGAGCGATTTGAACCAGACTGTAGTGTACAGCTCAACTATTTATGTAATTTAAAGTCGGTGGAACTGAACTGGAAGTTTTGTTCCACCGACTTTAAATTAGTTTAGCAAGCCGATTGTTTGGTGAATGCAAAGAGGTAGGACACTTGCCTCTGGACCAAGAGGTCATGGGTTCAAATCCTACCTTCAGCACCACCACTGGGTTCCTGTAGCAAGACCGGTAACCCCAAGTTGCTTCAGGGAGAGATTGCCCCCTGTAGTTAGGGAATGGAAGTGGCTTTTGGATAAAAGCGTAAATGACGTAAATGTAAATCTAAATGTTTGTGCACACAATACAGACACCCAGCTGTTCTAAATGGTGCTTTTACCACAAGACCCACTTCTAGAGCCTCATTACTCACAAAGTCTAGGTGTGGAGGAATGAGGCTGAGGCGCCCTTCTACAAGCAGAGGATACAGGATAAAAAGTGTGTGTAACTGGTAGACAGCTGAAAATCTTATCAACTATCCCGTGTCTTACACTGTAAAATGACCTCCACTCTGAAAACCTGGATTTATAATATCATTTTGGTGAATGTGAAATACATTAAACACTCATTCATAATTCAGCACAATAAACCAGAGGATATAAATCCTTCCACTGACTGCTCTGGGCTGTAGATTGCCATTATGGACTGAAGCAGTTCTGGGCCCTGTTTTTGTGTAATATTGTTACTGTAGAAGTACAGACTTCATAAAATATGCATCTCTGGCTTTTGGAACAAACCCAAGACCGCCAGAGCCACAAGAGACTTCCTTGCTGACCTGCTCTTACAGTTCAGCTCACGAGGAGCTTTGGTAATCAAGTCATGTAACACTAGAGTCTAGAACAGGAGCCCGGCCCTTTCTGACCAGCATAATGCAGCGTTTTCCAACCTATGGACTGTGTATTTCATTTTTTAACTGAGTTTAAGGTGTTAACCTGAGGGTTGGACCAACAGAAGACTTCACTATTGACTAATGTAAGGATTAACACTGTGCTTCATTAAGAACTCCTTCTTAATAAATACAATCTTGATCGCAATTGTTTGTTAAACAAGACATCTGGATCACATCTGAGGATCCATTCATACAGAAATAAAGAGAAACGGTGCTAAAATGTATTTGCCAGAGGAAAAGAACCAAGATCCGCAGTGCAATGACACTTTTACACCTAACCTGCAGTAAACCTGGATCCCAGGACAAGACCTTAATTCTGCTCTAAATTGTATATAAAACCAAAAAGATTATACTCTTTACTCTTTATCTTCGTTACATTGAGAACCAAGCATGCTTCTTGGTTCTGTATATTGCCTTCACTAAACCTAGCACCACAAAATGTTTCTATAGTAATCCTATGAAAGAAAAAAAATCTTGACAGAACCATAATTGTGACCTGATCTGGCAAAATGAGTCACTGTGACCGCAAATTAAAAAGGTTTTGGTAGCACTGAAAAGATGAAAAAATAAGCTTTAAAATGGTCAAAGCTGTATCTTAAACAGGTGTCAAGTTACAATCGTTTGAATTATGGAATCGCAGCACCATTTTCCAACTGAAAAACCAAGAAAATCACATTTAAAGTTTTTCTAAGTTTTTTGTTGATATCTTTAACAATCCATAGCATTCAAAGAGACACACCCAGTATTCAACAACATTTTACTACAGGCATTTAGATACTTAGAAAAATACATTAAAGCAGACTGAAGCTTCAATCATTTAAAAATATGTATTAAATATTTGTCAAATAAAAAATAACTCTTTTTGTAAGAACTCTCAAATCTTACAAAAAAATAGCCATTTAAGAACATTTTCAAAATTATTTTTTATGATGAAACTTTGGGAGAATAGTTTTGAAGACCTTCGACTTTTCTTTCATATAAGACCAAAAAAGAAAAATCCATATTTTTGATGTAGTCATTAAAAAAAAAGAAGAAGAAAAAAAGAACGCCCACTCCCGACTCATTTTGGCAGATCAGGTCACAATTGTAAATGAAAAGCACAAGAGCCAATAAATAATTTACCGAACCTCTACATGACATATGGTCCTGTACCAGTAAAATGTTTAATCTGTAATCATTTTAATGTAGGTGTCATTAAACACTCCATTCTAGCGAAACCAGACATCTGCCTGTAAAAGCTCCTCACAGAAACTTATTTAATGTTTATGAATGTGCTGAGACACTTTCGTAATATTAGTGGAAAATCATTGGATGCTTGTGATTATACTGCCACAATTTCATAAAGAGCTTGAAGAGTTGAACAGGTTTGTCTAATGCAAAGAAACTCGAACACAGTTATTGTCACACTCCAACAGTAACAGAGATGAGCGTTTTGTGAACTGTTTTGTGACGAAAGTCCGAGACGAAAATCCTTTATGAATAAATCTGACCTGAATAAGTTCTTGGAAAAGAGGGCAAAGAAATCTCAAACCACTCAAAAGTATTCCTGCATCTTTATTATAATTCTAATAACTTTTATTCATCTTAAAACATTTGTAATTCATATGTATATATGATTGTGTATATGTATACCACATACACATATATAGTCTGTTAATAATCTTTCTTCTCTCTTCGTAGTTAAATTTCTTCCATTTCTTCTTTTATTTATTTTCAAAGAAAACAAAAAAAGGATGCTTTCTGCACACCCCGCTCTGCATCAAATGGTTCACATCTGACCAGTGTCCCTTATCATGGTCATAATCATATTATGGGGTCTATAATGAAATGGAGTTGCTTAAAGTTGTTCAGTCCACGCTGTGAGACCAGAGACGTTATTTAACCTTGCCCTTCTCAGTGCAGATCTCTATTGCATATGCATAGCCTCGTGTGAGGATCTCCCCAAGCTCTCAAACGGGTGACTGGATCAAACGGATGACTGTGCTGTGATGCTGCCGCGGCCCGATGACAAAAATCCTAAAAGAAACACTTTGCTATTTGAAAGCCCAAGGTCATTCACTTTTACCCTTCTTTCCTTAGAAGACCTAATGGGGCCTTTTAGGCACCAGGAAAAGTTCTTTGGCACAAAGTGGTACACTTCTGGTTCCCTGAAGCATTTCAGTGGAGGGAGGCTTGGAGAACCATTTCACAAACATTTACACACACACACACACACACACACACACACACACACAGAAACACAGACCAGAAGTTTGGCCCCTCCCTCAGATTAAAATATAGTAGCATATATATATATATATATTAGTGCTGTCAGTAGATTAAAATATTTAATCGCGATTAATCTCATGTTTGCCATAGTTA
>JBBPDH010036575.1:0-10186 GCA_037974565.1 Clupeocharax schoutedeni
GGATAGATAGATAGATAGATAGATAGATAGATAGATAGATAGATAGATAGATAGATAGATAGATAGATAGATAGAAACTTTTTAAAATAATATTATTAAAAAATAATAATATTAAAAATAATAACAAACTGTAATATAACCACTACAATACAATAAAGACCAATTCAAATTAAATCGAAACTAGAATGAACCCAGAGGGTGGCGGTAGCTGCGTGTCTAGATGAAGAAAGTTGATTTTGTTAGACCTGGGCAGGTAAGGGTGGTTAAACTGGGCAGGTTTGTCGTGTTTTGTGTTTGTTCGGCTGTTTCCTGTGTCACTGTTTCTAGATGAGACTGTAAATCGATAAAGTCCATGTTTTTTGACTACTATCGTCCAAACTCCTCACATGACTCTGATACCCAGGATGCTGCGCTTCTGACTCGGGTGAGGGGGACAGAGACAGTCCGGCTCGGAGTTTTTTCTCTCAAAAAGAAGATCGAGTACTCTAAGTAGACCCTCAGAAACCTAAAAGAGCTCAATGAGTCTCGGTGTATCCTGTCTGTCGATCTGTGAGCGCTAAAATCTCCTCTTTCAGCTTCGAAATGGCTCGGTTTTGGTGGGAAAGTAGGACCCGGAGCTGCGGCACGAGGACCTCCACCTCCAGAGAGGGCTGCGTTTAACCCACTCTGAGCGGTTTCTCAACAAAAGCTGCTCTTTAACCTTATACTGGCTTCACGCTGACTCTCTGCAACTTGTCTGAACGTCAAAAAGTCACCTTTATACACACAATTCCATTTTCTTCCTTATTTAAGAGCGTCCTCTACGGGTAACAACACTCGAGTGACTCTTTGCACTCACCTGAAAGGGGGATTCCACCCGAAATCCATCTTTCAGATGTAAACAGACTCCGACTCTTCACAGTGGTACTGATGGGAACCAGGGGTCTCGGGATCTACAGGTAAATATAGCTATTTTTATTCACTTTCCAAACTAACCAGTGGGTTGCACATGCCCACACATGCCTTCTTTATTTTTGTATTATTTTCAATGTTTACAGTGGTAAAATAGTGTGTGGAGGGTATCTTCTCCATTTTTGCCCTTTGATTACCTGTCTGTTAAGAATTTGTTTTTAAAAGTTGCTAAAACCTACTTGTAAAATAATGTCTAATCTTTAGAGAATTTAAAAGCCTTCAGGTATTTGGTTTAAGTGGAAAATTCAATCAGTTTCTCGCCATACGCTTCTTCATCATCATTAGATCTGTGTGGGACTCCATCATTTTAGGGGTCTGACCCTCCACACAAGATCAAGATTTCTGGTTTTTAAGATGATATATAATGTGTTCATTTGAAAGAGTTCTAATTATAGACCATACTAATTTGTTTGGCTCCGAAAAGAACTTAAAAATGTAAATAATTTTACTTAAGTAATGTATTTTGCTAAGCTAAACAGTTTTTGGAACAGTTAGGCTTGGAAGCATGTAACAATTTTTTTTGGAAATGGAAAATTGAAAAGTACACTCCAGGCAAAAATTGCTCTATAGCAGGGGTCACCAACCTTTTTGAAACTGAGAGCTACTTCACAGGTACTGAGCCATATGGGCTACCAGTTTGATACACAGGACTGCGGGTGACTCATGTGGTCCTTGGGAGCATCCTGGTGTGCATCATGTTGGTGACCCCTGCTCTGTAGTACCTAAAGGTTCTTTAACTTGTATATTTTGTGGTTCTTTAAAGAACTAACATGTCTTTTTACGATAGAGAGGAACCATTTAACGCCACAGGTAATCATGTTTGATTATTGTTTGTTGAGTGCTCCCAGTTCTATTAAGAACAATCACTTTTGCATTCATTTACCTTCAGGGACCCTCGTCATAGAAAACAAGGTTGTATCCAGAGGCCTTGTTTTGATCATTGAGAGAGGAATTGTGAGAGACCCTTGAAAGTAAATGAAAGCCACATTGATGACACAGATTCATTTATATATATATATTTATATAAAAATTAAGAGACCATCATTTTTTTTCTGGTTAATGCTTTTGCAATTTGTGGGAGAGGTCTGTGTAAATTGGGTATGTCACTATTGTTTTATACACTATTGACCACAACTGATTAAAAATACATGATTTTACATTAAAATTTGACATTTTACAACCGCAACAAATAAAATAATAGTGTTAAGAGCTTAGTGTGTGCATGTGTCACTCCGTTTCATCGAACTAGAAAGTGATTCAGGAGTGAAGCTGCTGGAATACAGCACATACAAATGCTATTGCACTCATAACACACATGGAGGCATTTCTCATTTTAACACCGCTCACACTGCAATAGTTCATAAAAAAGGATCCTGTGCATTTTACACACACACACACTGTCACAACCTGTATAAACAGTGAACAGAAAAAAGGCAAAAGTGGTTTCTTTCCATGCCAATATGTATGTATATATGTATTGGAATTGACTGGAAGAACGATGTGAATCCCAACAATTAACTGAAGTGGGGCTAAGAGGAAACCGAAGCTAATCTGTCTGGACAGGACAGTTGCCAGCGTAGAGATTAATTAAGGCTGTGATCAGGATTGCTTATTGGCAGAGAATCTTCAGACATATATTGGTGGTTTACTCTAAGAGTCCTGCTGTTTCTTAATTTGAATGGAACTGCTCAGAAAGCCACTCTCAGAAATGTGTCTGTAATGTTTTTTACAGTCTCTTATTTAAAGGGCTGAACGAAATATTAATCATGATATACCACGTCATGGTTGGATAATCGCTCCTCACAAAACGTGTCTAAGCAGTGACCCGCCAGTACAAGTTTTCTGTTTTAATCATGTGATAATCGTGATCGCTGACTATGACAACACTTTCCACACAGTGGAACATTTCACAAGAAGTCATTTGTAACTCTGGAGCAACGGCAGGTTTGAAAGTGATAAGGAGAGAAGAGGTTTTGAATTACCGGGTGAGATAGAGAGCCAGTGTAACTGATAGAGAATGGGAGTGTTAGGTGTTGAGTGGATCAAAGGTTGTACTGGGGATCCTGCAGACCTGAGATCATAGCAAAGCGAAAACTCGTGAGTTCAGACACTTTCTCCATCTGCTAAGAAACTGCACATTTTCCCGGGAATCGAGCATCAAACGAATAATCAGAAAGGCACATGCTTTTAGTCTAATTTATAACAGCCATGCATTCAAGTCGTGCTTGTTTTCCAGAGAAGTCAACACAGAGGCTGGCCTTTGTCAGTGTCTGCCCTCTGGAACACAAGAGCTTATACTCATCTCTTTGTTTTGTGGGGGGTCAATGTATTCTCTTTCCATGTGTTTTATTTTTTTGCTTTTGGGGTGTGGGTGTGTGTGTGTGTGTGTGTGTGTGTGTGTGTCCAGATGTTTGAGTGTGTGTATGTATGTGTATACATCGAGATCACAGCTCTCTCTCTCGCTCTTTTTCTCTTGGTCTTACTCTTCCTCTGTTTTTCTTTCTTTCTGATTCCCTCTGTCTCTCCCAGTCACTGAACATGGACCACAGAGTAGTCTTCAATACGTTGGAAGGAGTGTGTGAGAATGTCATCTGTGCCCTCTCTGGTCAAGTCAGTCTGCAGTACAATGAAGCCGCCAGTCAGCTTTTGGCGACGATGAGACGGATTCGGGAACACGGCCGTGCTGTGGAAGAGCTGGTCGCCGGCTTCACTGCAGTGTATCACCACTACGATTTTGACGCAGAGACGCCTGGCAATGGTTACCGCACGTTAGTTAAGGTACGCACTGCACCGCCAAAAGTATGATACAGACTATATCGCACCTTGTTGGGGTTGTTGGGCATCCCATTCCAAAAACATGGGCATTAATGAGGATATAATATATTGCTAGTTATAATATATATAGAAGCCAATTATCAGCAAAGAGAAATAACAGGAATAGAATAAATAACAAGAATAGAAATCTTCTGCAAGGAAGAGTGAGCAAATATTCCTTAAACAAGCCTAAGACATTATTACTTAGTACTGACTAATTACTGTTTAGATTTTGTTTGCAGTTATAAAGTTACTGTGAAGATAAAAGTGAAAGTTTGAGGCAGAGGTTGTGTTGATGTCATTTCAGTTCAGAAATCACCAAAATCACCCGGGGTGCTCAAGCTGTTGCACGCGCGACTGTTGCATAACTGTGATATTTTTGCCATTGCTGAAGGGAACTGTCATAAATCATGTTAGTGTTTGAAATATGACTTATTTGATTGTCCAAGTTGGGCACAATACCTTCTCCAGTGCCCGAGATGATTGACACATTTAAGCTCTAGGGTGGTAGTAGCCCAGTGGGTAAAACATTTGCCTGTGAACTAGATTCCAACTCCCACTTTCTAAAATTGTGTTGTTAAGCAAGACATTTAACTCTCATTTGCCCCAGGGAGACTAATGATTGTAAGTCACTCTGGATAAGGGCATTTGCCAAATGCCATAAATATCTGGGCATAACTACACTGTTCACACTTAGCTGCAGTAAGTCTGAATGAATAGTATTTACTGTAAGTCATAGACACTGGACTTTTAACTGCTAATGCACAAATGGTTTGTCTAAGTTCTTCAGCTACCATTAGATAAAGCCCTATGGCCCCACCCTAATGGGCTGACTGTAAGTAAGTGTGTGTAGACAGTACCTTGCAGTCCAGGGATTCAAACACACAACCTTCTGAGCACAGGGGCAATTTTCTAACCACTAGGCCACCAGCTGCCCCAGCTTCAAAAGACTAGTTTTAGTGAGAAACAGAGAAGTATTGAATTATAGAGTGTTTAATAGCTCTGTACTCAAAAGATTGTACTGGTTACATTGTTTCTGTAACTTTAAGGGAAGTAAAAGAACTAGGATTTTTGGACCATCGCAAAATATATGGTGAATATGCTGTGTCAAATTGGGTTGCATAATATATTACATTACTTTAAAATTTGACTTTGTGCTATTGGTGTCACAGTTGACTAAATCAGTCACTGAACGTGTATGCTGTGATCATCCCAACCAATCATTAATTTAGATATGTGTTTTTGGAAGTGTATGTTTATATTAGAGGTGGGCATAGATACATTTTTTTTGGCCTGATCGGTCTGATCGGTGATTTATTAAAGAAAAATAGATTTTTGTTTGTATTTGCTGTAGAGCTGCCACTATCATATGTCACTATTATAAAAGTAACCAGTAAAAGGGAAAGTAACTACCACGTAACATTCAAAAAGTTGAAACCCATTTTTTGTGTCGTTGTCGTCGACTACATGCAGCAGCTCTAATTTTCTGTTATCTGGGGAAAAAATCGGTATCAGAAAAATCGGTATCAGCCGATCACACTTGTAAAAAAACGGTAATCTGAATCGGCCAAGAAAATTGCAAACAGTGCGTCCCTAATTAGAATAAATGCAAACAAACAAGAAGGCAGTGAAAGTGTCAAGATTTGTAGTAGGTATTTTGTGAGCCGGTGTGGAGAATCCAGGTTTGGTTCCAGATATCTCCTTGGTTTCTCTAGCTATTGTTTGGATTTGTGAAACTCCATCAGCAGCTGCTGAATAAATTTAATGAAGGACTGACTGAGTCAAACCATGTTTTTGATGGCTACTACAAGTAATACTGGACTTCCACTGGGATCACATTAATTTACTGTACATGGGTTTGAATTTCAGGACTGTTGGTGACACCACTGAGGTACCTTTGAGCAAGGTACCGTTTCCACTGCTTCACTTGGTGATGCAGAGAATGTGGTAAATGCAGAGAAGAATTTCACACAGAGTGCTGTGCTGTGTTCAAACATTACTGTAAGGGACTGATCAGATTACTGTAAGGGTCTGATGCTATTTGTATTTATTATTTTTCATTTAAATGATAATAGTTAGGAATATTCCCCTGGGGTGGTGGTGGTGGCCTAGTGGGTAGGGTACTTGCCTCCGAACCATGGGTCATGGGTTTGAGTCCTACCTTCAACATACCACCACTGGGCTCCTGAGCAAAGCCCTCAACCCCATGTAAACAGAAAATGTAAATAGTTTTCAAATATTATTTCACAGGTGCTGAAGACTATAGCAGAGTACTGTAGTTAGGGGAGGGAACTGGAGGGAGTGTCTGAGACATTTTTGTTCTTCCACTGTGTTTGTTCTACAGGTGGTACAGTGCTGCATTGTTCATATCATTCAGAAGGGCCGCTATATTGCCTCCAACTGTGGAGGCGTGTTTTTCCGGGTGGACCACAACGCTGCTGAGATAGAGGCGTACTGCACGGCTCTGTGTCAGTTACGAGCTCTGCTCTACCTGGCCCAGCGGTTACTTAACGACAACAACCTCGGGCAGCTCTACTCGCAGGAGGAGGGGGGACTGAGCGAGAGGTTTGTAAAGGAGTACACTTCCATGCACAAGGCCTGCTTCTATGGACGCTGCCTGGGCTTTCAGGTGAGTAGGTTCATGCCTGTGTGTCTTCACATTGTTGTGCGCTGACACGTGTTCATTAATGTCTCGTTTCCAAATAAAATGATCCACATGGCACCATTTTTACTTACTTGAGCTTCAGCTTCCACATTCATATGTTCCAGATGTGTAAAGCCTACAAGCAATGAAAAGGAATAACTAGTTTTATAGTTATTCCACAACTGCTAGCAGCACCACTGAGGTACCCTTGAGCAAAGTACCGCCCCCACACTCTGTTTACGTTTACGGCATTTAGCAGACGCTCTTATCCAGAGCGACGTATATCAGTTCTTAAGTGGTCCGCATCTGTTCTTCACACCTGTAAAGTTAGACTCAAATTAACATCTGCTTTTAACTAAGTTACTGCCGGCTAGGTACACCTAAACAACTCCTGTCAAAAAGAAACAAAAGGCAGAAGTTAATACATAAGTAGTGCTGTGGTGTGTTCGCGTATGACAAATAGACACTTTATACTTTACACAGTTTACAGAAGCAGATCTGTCTGTGATTACTTTGTGTTACTTTGAGGAAGTATCTGTTTATTTGGGCATGCAAATCACCAAAACATGTTTGACATGGTGATTATATGCTGCTACTTAACTATATTAGCCTGTAACTCCTCTACAGAATTAAGACAGCAAATCAGAGACCCGTGAAAGGGGTTCCAATAAAATGTTCATCAAACCTCTAGTGCACCAGTGACAAGACCCTCATGACCCATATTATTCATTAAATTACCCTAGCTTTATTATTTTAACAAAAATAAGAGCACATTTCAGTGGTTATTAAGGATTGCATGTCTTTTTCTGTACGCAGTTCTCTCCCTCTCTCAGGCCTTTCCTGCAGACAGTGGTGATCAGTATGGTGTCATTTGGAGGGAACTACAAGAAACAGCAGACTAAATTAGGTCAGTGTAGTAGAGAATATTTGAATGAGATGTATAATATATTTACAATGGAGGAAATAAGTATTTGACCCCTCGCTGATTTTGTAAGTTCGTCCAATGACAAAGAAATGAAAAGTTTCAGAACAGAATCATTTTAATGGTAGGTTTATTTTAACAGTGACTGATAATACATCAAATTTAAAATTTAAAAAATAACTTTAAATAAAAGATAGAAACTGATTTGCATTTCATTGATTGAAATAAGCATTTGAACCCTCTAACAAAAAAAGACTTAATATTTAGTGGCAAGACCTTTGTTTGCAAGCACAGAGGTCAAACATTTCTTGTAATTGATGACCAAGTTTGCGCACATTTTAGGAGGAATTTTGGTCCACTCCTCTGCAGATGATCTCTAAATCACTAAGGTTTCGAGGCTGTCTCTGTGCAACTTTGAGCTTCAGCTCCCTTCATAGGTTTTCTATTGGATTAAGGTCGGGAGACTGACTAGGCCACTCCATGACCTTAATGTGCTTCTTCTTGAGCCGCTCCTTTGTTGCCCTTGCTGTATGTTTTGGGTCATTGTCGTGCGGGAAGGAGGTTGTTGCTCAGGATTTTACGATACATGGCTCCGTCCATTTTCCGGTTGATGCGGTGAAGTTGTCCTGTGCCCTTAGCAGTAAAATAAACCCAAAGCAAAATGTTTCCACCTCCATGCTTGACGGTGGGGCGGCGTTCTGGGGTCATAGGCAGCATTTTTCTTCCTCCAAATACGGCGAGTTGAGTTAATGCCAAAGAGCTCAATTTTGGTCTCATCTGACCACAGCACCTTCTCCCAGACACTCTCTGAATCATTCAGGTGTTCATTGGCAAACTTCAGACGGGCCTAACATGTGCCTTCTTGAGCAGGGGGACCTTACGAGCACTGCAGGAGTTTAATCCATTGCGGTGTAACGTGTTTCCAATGGTTTTCTTGGTGACTGTAGTCCCAGCTACTCTGAGGTCATTAACTAACTCCTCCCGTGTAGTTCTAGGATGATTTCTCACCGTTCTCAGAATCATTGACACCCCACGATGTGAGATCTTGCCTGAGCCCCAGACCAAGGTCGATTGATGGTCATTTTGTGCTCCTTCCATTTTCGAACAATTGCAACAACAGTTGTCACCTTCTCTCCCAGCTTCTTGCTAATGGTTTTGTAGCCCATTCCAGCCTTGTGCAGGTCTACAATTTTGTCGCTGACATCCTTGGACAGCTCTTTGGTCTTTCCCATGTTGGAGAGTGGGGAGTCTGCTTGATTGATTGATTTTGTGGACAGGTGTCTTTTATACAGGTGACTAGTTAAGACAGGTTTCTTTAACGAGGGTGACTAATTGAGTAGCAGTGTATAACCACTCTGTGGGAGCCAGAACTTTTAATGGTTGGTCGGGGTTCAAATACTTATTTCACTCAATTAAATGCAAATCATTGAAGTGCTATTCGTCACTGTTAAAATAAACCTACCATTAAAATGATACTGTTCCGAGACTTTCTTTGTCATTGGACAAACTAACAAAATCAACAAGGGGTCAAATAATTATTTCCTTCATTGTGTATATATATATTTGTATAATATGTGTATATCCAAAACTATTTCCATGATCATCAACTTGATCGTGGTTAGCACAGTGATTAATCCATCCAACAGTAGTGCTGCAGTACATGGTGTTGAACATGAATAGTTCTTTTATGTAATGGCACACTTCTACGATTTACTCCAGTTTTGCATTCTGTCCATAGGGAGGGCAGCTCTCTCAATCTTCACATCTGGGAAGTATGTGATCGACCCTGAGTTGAGGGGGGCAGAGTTTGAACGCATCACTCAAAACCTGGACATGCAGTTCTGGAAAACCTTTTGGAACATCACAGAGACAGAGCTGATATCAGTCAGTTGGAATTTTTTGTGACTCCTTTAGCGTAAATCAGAACATCCTTCTTTTTCCCATACTGTGACATCACATAAAGCAGTCAAGCCAAACGATTAGGATTAATTCAGTTCCTGTCTTTGTGTGTCTCTCTTTTGGTCTCTTCAGAGTTTAGCAAGCATTACTTCTAACACAGTCCAAGTAAACCTGACTCTGACAGTTCCTGGAGAGCCATTGAGTTTGCCACTAGCCGCAGACCCAAGCCGGATGGTCAATGTGTCCCCCCCTCTTGCCCACTGGGGGCCGGGCCCCGTCCACATGCGACTCATCTCTCACAAACTCCGCGAGGGACAGGTGTGCTCTCATGCTTTGCAGTAAAACATGTGTTATAGCAATAGTGCACTTTTGAACATCATTTTTACATCTCAATATCATGTACAAAGCGTGATTTATTTCTTTGGTTTAGCTGCCAGGCTGATATTGCTGTTTGTGAGCTGAGAAAAGATTTGGGGGAAATATTTGGGCAACCTTTAACTTCTAGTGTTTTCTAGGAACATTAGTCTTGTAATTCTGGTGCTAAACTAAAAAGACAAAATTTGGATATTAAACATGTATTGTATACATATTGTAAAATCTGATCCACCATTAGTAAATGCAACGTTTATATTGTTTCCTACTGCACAGGCAGGCATGTTTTATATATGTATCTGTTAGCGGTGGGCATAGATTAACTTTTTTAATCTAGATTAATCGCACTGTAATCTTGGAATTAATCTAGATTGAAATGGCTCATTTGAATTCTGCCGAAGTCTGAAGCCCCCCCCCTTCCAAAATGATCCCAAGCCACCCTAAATATAGTCATTATTCTACTATTTTTCAATGATATATCTAAACATTTCATACAATATAACACTGAGCGCAGATACGCACTTTACAAATAGAAACAAGACTATGAATTGAAATTAAAAATAATAAGTCTAGCTCTCATTATT
>JBBPDH010036585.1:0-10185 GCA_037974565.1 Clupeocharax schoutedeni
TTCCAGTTGTTTTATGTGTGTTTTATAATATTTTTAAACAAATCTTTGCCAGTGAGGTAACCTCGTCTTGATACTTTAATTTGAATTTTAATTGATTAACTGTCATGCATGACACTTTTGAAAAACGATTCAAGCAATTCAGCTGACTCACTGCTCTCAATTTGTCAATAGTGACTCAAAGATCCGGATCAGTTTACTGAGTGACTCAGAGGGAATCGGATCCGAGAAAGGATCCGAGTATCCCAGCTCTAATAGTGATAACAATAAGTGATCATTCTGTTATACGTGAAAAGCACACAATTCTTTTTCTGCATTTAACCCATTCACCAAGTGGGCAGCCAGGAACACAGCCCTGGGGACAGTACCTTGCTCAGGGTACCTCAGAGAAGCAGTCTTGGGAACCAAACCCACAACTTCCTCGCAGGGCGAATGCCCTAACCACTAGGCCACCACACAGGACAGGTTTTAGGGCTGTTGAGTGGGAGATGCAATGCGATAAACTGTGCTCAAAACCACATACTGTGCAAAATATTAATACACTACACTCAAAACCGCACACTCGTAATTAATTTTATAAACTGCAACTGACCTGTAGGCGTAATGTTCGTCACACAAGCTGTGATGCAAATCTCACTCCATTTTGGGAGCAGTTATTTCTGTGCAGTGCACAATGGAATAAAATTCTGCAGTTTTGAGTTTCAGGGGGAAATGTGTGTATTTGCAGATTCTCTAAAGAGTATATAGTATAAGTAACAGTGATTGTTGGAACAAAACCTTGCATCTCCACATCAGTAACTTTACAGGGGAAAATGTTAACTTTTAAAAGACGCTAATATAGTATGCTAATATTGTATCCTTCTAACTTACTAAATAACTGATCAAATATGTAATAAACTATAGATAATAAGTCAATCTTTTATGTTTACAAACTTATGGGGACAATATGGCTTCTTCCTCTTACAGACTGTCATTGGATGCTCCCGGCTGGCCTGTGGGTGGGCCTAATAATGACATTACTCATTTGTGGTGTTATTGCACTTTTTTATTGGAGGGCTAAGCGAAAATCTTCACAAACAGGTATGTCTACCAGCACACTTTACACTTTATCAGCTACAAGTAAGGTATCTGTGAGGACATCTGTGAAACACTTAACCCTTAAAAGGTTATTACACTCACTTACTGTTATTATTGTAAAAAAAAATATTTAGTATTTTCTACTCTTAATTTGCTTAATTTACTGGAGCAGTAACACATTAATAATGGCATCATGCTTTTTTTCCATTAGTGATCATTTTATGTGGTTAGTCAAGGTTGCTCTCTCTTTTTATTTGAGAAACAGGTAAAATGAAATAGGGTGCCCACCCTAGATTTTTTTTTCAACATGCCTGGAATTCACCTAAAACACATCAGAGTCATTTGGATTCCAAAATACTTTCTAAATGCATGGTGGGTGCTGTTTAAGGCCCCTGTGCTGTAGAAGGGCAAAAAAGAGTGTTTCAGTTCTGAATGGACTTTTCCCCATGTAAATACTTCATTTGAACAAGCAGTACAGGGATAAATCTTTGACCTCAGAACATTATGATTTGATTCTGGTTCTTCTGGAAACAATTTAATCCCATTTGAAATATCAAACTTCTACTGGGTCCATCATAATAAAGGGTTCTTTATAATAATAATCTCACTTGTGGGACTAATAAAGATTTATCTTATCTTATCTTACAACACATAGTAATGCTACAGAATCCAGATACATACAGATAAAAGGTAGCAATTTGATTACAGATCCATTATGATTACTAGCAGGATTTCTTTGAAACTAAGCACATCAAACAATTGTTTCGAAAAGCTGTGCACATTTTTATGTTATGAACTCACTCCACTAATTACTTTTTTTCTTTGGTTGGCACAGAAACAACCAAGTTGATAGTTGTCTCTTAGCAACTTGTAATAAATATAAAAAAGAAAGGTTTCTCCTCAATGGTGGTACATCTCCTAAAGCAGCTCAGATAAGGCTATAGAGAGCTCAGACATGGAAATTTCACTTTTTTTTACATTAATAGGAGTTTCCCTTAGCCTGCCTATGGTTCCTGCAGTGGCTAGAAATGGCGATGAGAGCTCAGATGGCCCGGTCTAGAATTTGGCCCTGTATGACATCATATGGGGAAAGGTTACCTCCCCTTTCTCATGCTTTTCCCTCCCAGAGAATTTGCCCCCTCCGCTAAAAAATTAGCTCCACCGACTGTCAATGTTATGTATGAGAGACCACTTTTGCCTGTAGGGACATCACGGCTTGTAAATGAGTGAAGCATGGCAGTTGCTGGGTGCTTAGATGTACAAATGAGCACAAATGCATTTTTTAGTTCCTTCATGCGAGCCTCTGAAGAACCCGTGTGTTAAATTTATTTTCTCTGGAAATGCGCCGACACAATACAGAGCTGGTCTTAAATCTGGATCAGTTCCAAGTCTTTTACCAGCAACGTGAACGCAGTCAGGGGCGTCGTAGTTGGGGGAAAAGTGGGGCTAATTTACCAGGGCCCCACATAGGGGGAGGGCCCCTGAGGAGTGAAATTTTATTTTCCTTTAAATATAATTTTAAGATCACAGTGAATGTTGTTAACTAAAGTAAATGCTAATGTTTTGGGTAAATGTATCAGTTGGTCGATGTATTAAATAGTGTCCAAGGACATATAGTGTCTGAGGACAGGCACCCTCTCCCTTGCACAAAATGGTTTAGTCCACCTTCAGTGCTTTTTGACTATAGGCGCATTTGAAGTAGCGTTCATTCTGCTGAAGTGGCAGACAGCAGTGTATAACTGTACTATGGAAGATACCATAGTACTAAGAAAGCAAATCCCCTTCTCAGAAAAGAAATGAATGGGATAAAAAAAAATTAGGGAAAGCAACTGCTAACAGACTTCTTTCCCAAGAAAGGTGAGCCCAAAATGTGAGAGCAAATAGTTTGCAAATGAACTCCTGCTGTGGTTACAAAACACTTCAATACCACCATATTTTAGCGCGGTTTTACTCTCTGTCTCTCTTTCTTTCTCTCTCTGGTTCATGACTTTTCCGGATCGCGCCCGTTTTAAACCTGTCTCACTCTCTTGCTCTCTCTGTCGCGCGAGCGCTCTCTCTGTGCCTCTCTCTCTCTTTCGTCCGTGACTTTTCCGGAGCACGCGGATCATCTCTCTCTCTCTCTCGCGCTCTCTCTGTCTCTCTCTCTCGCTCTTTCTGTCTCTCACTCTTTCCCTTTCTCTGTCTCTCTCGTTCGTGTGATCATCTCTCTCTCTCTATCTCTTTGCATCTCTCTCGCTCTCTCTCTCGCTCTATCTTTCTCTGTCTCTCTCGCTCGTGCAATCATCTCTCTCTCTATCTTTCTCTGTCTCTCTCGTTCGTGCGATCATCTCTCTCGCTCTCTCTGTCTCTCTCTCTCTCTCTCACGCTCTTTCTGTCTCTGTCTCTCTCTCTCTCTCCCTTTCTCTGTCTCTCGTTCGTGCGATCATCTCTATCTTTCTTTAAGGGTGATGTATTAAACTGAGTTCCAAATGAAATTAAAGTGATTTGGGAGAACATTTGGAGGCATATTTATGGTTTACACTATAAAAACAGGCATTGGGATCTTTTTTTTTGGGGGGGGGGCATTTTAATATAGATTAATCTCAAGATTACAATGAGATTAATCTAGATTTAAAAATGTCCAACTCAACACAACGGCATACACAAAATTAGAAATCACATGATGCCTTGTTTGCATAGCCTACACCATTTCAATAGTACACTAATACGAAAACTAAATTGATATTTGTTATTGGACTATAATAGTCTAACTTTGTAGGCTTAATGTTATATAGCTTCATGAGGATATACTGTCATATTAGCAGCAAAGCTACCTTAATAAGACTTTTTTGTTATACATATAATAGTATAAAAACTTAGATTAACTACTTAGATTAGTAGTTAGTTTATTTGTAGATAGTTGTGAACCTTGAGTTTAGATTAGATTAGATTAGATTAGATTCAACTTTATTGTCATTACACATGTACAAGAACAAGGCAACGAAATGCAGTAACAAGTTTACGGGGGCCCCTGGCCACTGCTTGTGTATAGGGCCCAGAATTTGGTGCTACGCCCCTGAACGCAGTAGTATTGTATAGTATATAGAATATATAGTATATATATATAGTATAGTGTATATTGCTATACACTGTAAACATTACCACGCGCTACTGTGGCTGAAAGCGGCCCCCACACCCTCCAGCTTGCTCCGCCTCTCTCCTCCTCACCCCGCCTTTCTCCTCCTCATTATCATTTTAATCTGCACAGAAACGCCACATCCTCTGGAAATCTCATTGTGGCTCTTATTGGAATTCTGCACCAAGGTGGAGTTTTAGAAAGAGACTTCAGATACAGTATTAGAGGACCACAAGACCACTAAAAAATCAGTGTGTCATGGGACCTTTAAATCCTGTATTTATTAAAACTGTTTAAACATGTCATTTTGACCAAAAATCCAAAGGTGACTGAGAATGATCATATTTTCTTCCCAGGCACACACATTCAAAGTAATTATTAATAGAGTAATGAGGATGAGTAAGGTTATATTTTCTAGGCAGCAGTTCCAGAATACATTGATGCTTGCTAAACTGAAAAACATTTTAGTAGCAAGCAATTCAGTTAGCAAGTGCAGTGCTGACAATGTTGATGTTACACAGGATGTGGAGAGCAATTGTGACATAAAAGACCATGACACGCATACGCATACACAAACACACACACACACACACACACACGTGCGCACACACTTTCTCTTTCTTTTAGAGCAAACTCATAGCTTCTGCAGATATGTGTGCAGATAAAACCTGAGGTAGAACAACGGCAAACCACATCCTTAGAGTCAAGCCCTCACAAACAAATTGTTCAACAGACACTTACCATAAGTGACTGCCAGGATGTGACAAGTGGACACATAAATCTACATCCTGTTGGCATCTGGACAGCTCTAAGTGCTACAACAGCTCACAGCTGGCTTTAGAACGCACCTTAACGCACGTCTCAATTGATCACTTGTGATTAGTTTAACCCCCCCCCCCTACATGCAAATAAAACAGAATTTTCTTTTCCAAGCACCAAATGTGTTGTTCTTAATAAGAGGGACTTGAATGCATTCAGACAAAGGAGAAGTAGTGAGGTCACATACCAAAATTTGGGATCACAAAATCCACTCCAATACACCCCAAAGGTACTGCATGGACCTCCAGCACTCAAGATAATGCAGTTTTAGACTCCTCTAGCTGTCTCCTGGCAATGGGCATGGTGACCTTAGGCTCATGCATATGCAAACTGTGTGTGCAACACTTTTGTCAGAGATAGGTGCACCATAAAGTAGCTGATTTCTTTCATTGGGACACAGATGTTTGGATACTTTAAGATATATAGTGTATATTAAAAAATCTTAAACCACCCATGATGTCTGTGAGTTACTGAGTGACTGAGCAAGGAACTGTCCCCACACACTGCTCCCTGGGCTCTGTGTTCCTGGCTGCCCACTGCTTCACTTGGTGACTGGGTTAAATACAGAGAAGTAATTCATGCTGTTCTCATTGTGTGCTGTGGTGTTTTCATGTAATGACAAAAATGGTCACTTCACTGTAAGCCTGTCCCGGCTGCGTGAAGTAGTCTTTATATGCTATTATAAACAGAAAAATTAACAAACTAAGATAATCATTGATAGTAACCTGTGTGTATGGTTTCAGTGATTATTTCAGCGTGTACTGAGAGTTACATGCCACCAGCATTTCCTCCAGACATCATCAAGTACCCAGGAAGTCCTGAACTGCAAAAACTGTTTCACAAAGGTAAGCTGCAGTCCTACACACACAACTGTTTGATACTTCAGAATCATAAAGTATATACGTATTATATACAGACAGGTCATGAATCAGAAAAGGTGGCAGAACAGCTTCAGTGCACCTTGTAGTAGATGTCGTCTCTGAGATGTTGTGATTGCACAGGCCCTCACATTTGGTGCTGTGCAGATCCAGCAGACCACCCGTTTGAATTAAGATGGCAATGGAAAATGATAACTTTTATTGGGAAAAAAGACTATTTATTGGGTCAGAAATGCTTACATTTTGAATTAACATGTATCTGTTATGTGTTGTAATGTTGTCTGCATGCACATTTGATTAGCATTTTATCTCATGTGTATGTTAATCTACAGCTTTTACAATCACCAGAAGAACATTTATGGAGGATTTTAGACCAAAGTGTACTCACATTAAAACCACTGACACGTTAAGAGAATGACACTTGGGTGGGATAGATCAAGCAGCAGCAACAGTCAGTTCTTAAAGGAGACATATTATTCCAGTTATAATCGGTATATACAAAACACCTAAAGAGATGTCACCAGCTTTAGTCTTGAGTTTCAAGCCTTTTCAAACTGAGCCATTTAAAGGCTCTGTCACTTTTATACAAATAAGCTGTTGCTGGCCACGCCACACACATCCCATGTTAACACTGCGTGTAAAACCGAGGTGCTATCCAGACAAATATCAGTCGGACCCAGAGCAAGATGAACACAACACTTCATGTGTGACTTGCCTTTGCCTTCAGCGTCTTATCTGTACTCGTAAAACCAGCAGGCAAAAATGGCGGATCTGCAACTAATCTAGTGGGTGGGGTCTCGACAGATGAGGGGCGGTTCTACGCAAATTGCCAAATTGCCATAATGTGACATTACAATTAGGGAGCAGTCCAAACAGCTCATTTTGAAAAGGACTGAAACTGTGAAGAATAAAGCTGGTGAGATCTTTTTATGTAAGTGATTTTATACGACGAACTTTATGAACATGTTTTGTATAGCCCATAGACCCATCATTACTAAAGTGAGTTTTACATAATATGTCCCCTTTAACATCAGTGGACTTTAGACAGGAAAAAAGGGCAGACGTAAGGATCTGATAGACTTTGACACTGGACAAATGGTGATTTATTTCTACAAATCCAGGACACGTTTGCACAATACAGAATGACTGTGCTGGCTGATTATGCGTGCGCACTGCTATTCTGAGACAGGGGGAAGACATGAAGTTTCCAGGCCGTAAAAAAGCAGAAGAGTTTTTTTCAGATTAAAGCCAGAATTTTATTTGAAATTTCATTTGGAATCCCCACTTGTCTTTGATGTTGTGTAAAGATTTCATGATGAGTCAACAAAAATTACTTTATAATAAATGAACAGATTAATTTACATTAAAGTCAAGAACAGTCTGATAAAAATCTACACCGACACTACGCACCAAAGCCCATATTGAAGCGTGCTGAAACTGGGGTTTCAGAATGAGTGGGGTGACTGAAAGTGTTACAGTGTGAGCTGACGTCAGCAGCGCTGCTCACACACTTGTGTTAGATGAGCTTGATGAGAGGGCTGTGTGTGCAGGGGAAGAGTCTCACACCACAAATGCAAATACAGTAACCTTAACTACCACCTCCACATTCAGCTTATACGTGGGCCTGATGCAAACCGGGCGGCCTACAAAGGCAAGCATGCCTGTAAACTTACATTTGTGATTTAATCACAGGCTATTTTGCAAAACAACACATTATAATGTGACAGTGCAATGTGTAAAATGTTTATTAACTGGCCGATGGTCGCTCTTTATAACTATCAGCAGTCAGCAACATGAATTTATTCACTACCAACCTATTTAAATGGAAACTTGTCTGTAATAAGTACTTACTGAATCGTGAGGATGAGCTCTCTCCTTCAACTACATATTATTTTTTTTTTTTCAATTCAAGAGTCATAATCAAAATGAGAATTGAAACTTTAGAACAATGAATGAAAGTCTCTTTCTAAGAACTGCCATCTTTTGTTGCCTTAGATTTTCAAACAGAGTGGCCAACAATATCACACCTCACCGCAATATATCTAGACCTGGTCGAATATCACAAACCTTTAATAGTCTTAAGGGTAATTGGACAAAAATTACTAACAAGTAAATGTAAATGTGGTACAGTTTATGTTTCAGCCTAAACTCAGCTGTTACAAACTGAATAAACACTGAAAGAAAGGGCACAACTAATTGACAGAAAAATGAGTGTCTTCCTTTACATGTTTATATACTTCTGGTGCAGTGAACTGAAGAATTCTGACACATAACTATTCAAGAGTGTTGTTGGAAATGTGTCACATCTAAACAGGTTCTGCAGAGCGTGAACACAGATCAGACCACCAGAGATAAAACCAGAGACCAGACCAGAGCACACACTGCAACTTTGAATCTCACGTAGGTGTTTATATTTTGCTTTTCAGATGAAATCCTCTCCTGCACAGGCAATAATTTGGAATGTTGTGAAAATACTATGACAACAGAGACAGCGTCTGAAAAATATGGCCACTCACCAAATTGGGTTCCATTGGAGCTCCTTACCACTAAATCGTCTGTTCTGCTGTCTGAACCGCAGGAGGACGAGTGGCCTGGAGCCTGAATGTTTCCAGTTCACAACCGTGGATACCACATCTATAACATTCTCACATAAATTTATGTTATCAAAGATGTTTTATTGCTTTCATTTATGTTTTTTAGTATCTTTTTTGTAAAAAGACTTGAGTTATTTGTCTGTTTGCAAATGGGCTACTGGACATGCCAATACAATTAAAGACTCAATAAAATGAAGTATGTCTAATCATTTTAACTAACTAATCATTTAAAATAATTATCTGCATCCAGAACATAGATTTAAGGAGATATTGTCTACACAGGTTTGCCAAGATATTCAATTTTACATTTTACATATGTATATGATGTTATGACCATTTCAACAAGGATTTTTTTAAACAGAAATATTCTAAAAAACATCCACATAGTACAACGATTATATTTTCAAGGTTATATCTATGATCCTTACATGGCATCACTCAAATAACTCTGCAAAAACCTTTATTAAAGAGTGTAGTGTGCAAGGTTACTTTTGGTGTCTTTTTAAGTGAAGAAAATTGGAACAAAACAGTCCAAACCGAATGTCAGGTTTGTAAGACATTCTTTTAGATTTCAGATTCCTCAGGAACAATAGGCTCATTAACTTTATAAATGCAAAGCTACTTCTTTAATTATATTAGCATTACACAGTGCTAGCTTAAAGCAAAAAACTGATGTTCCTAGAGCACATGCTTGCTAAATCGTTCCCTATCACAAGTCCAAAAGTTTGTGATCACCTGTTCATTCATTCTTTTTCTGAAATGACAGGTATTAATCGGGAGTTTGTCCCCCTTTTCCTCCACTCTCCTGGGAAGGCTTTAGACTTAATGTTGTAAAAATCCTGTGAAACACAAACATCTCAAGCTCTTGGCATCTCAAGCTCTAAGAACTTCAGAGAACACAGTTCAGTTCCACTCTCAGTGCTGAATGGGTTTATATCCCTGTATAAACTTTATTGGACTGTATTGGACATGGTGAATTAGTCTCATTCTCTCAAGTTGGAGATTATACAACCTGTGATTGTGTATGCGTGTGAAGTAATGGAATTAACTTATCTTAAGAAATGTCTGGATACTTTTGGACATACCGTACCTCATTTTCACCTGACTGACTCAGTCCTGGGCCTTTCTCTCTCCCTGGGGGTGCTGTCCTCACCATGGCTCCTCCAACTGTAAATTTAATCTGAGATATCCAGCATGCCAGTATTGTTTCTCACCAGCTCTTCACCTGCAAATTGTAGACCCATAGACCATTGTCTGCAAACTCACGATACAGACCTGCAGGCTTCAGGTGTGAGCTCTAATCCAGACTGGTCTTTGTGGACCACAAATAAAATAATCAGGACATGACAAAGTAATAACACGTGCATTTAAATGTGAACACATTGAGATGCACCAATACAGGAACATAACGCGTAACGAACTTATTCTGCCCTCTAGTGGTAATAACAAATAATGACCAGAGAATATGGGGCGATTAGTAATTGAGCTGGGCTGCCCTCTAGTGGCTAGATATCAGAATCAGAATCAGAATCGCTTTTATTGGCCAAGTATGTGAGCGAGCACATACAAGGATTTTGATTCCGGCAGATGGTGTCACTCAGGTACAAAATAGACAGTATACTGGGCAAATATAATGTACAGTAATAAATCTACAGAATGAATATGTGATATGGATTTATGTTTATGATTATAGTACAAATGTTTA
>JBBPDH010036594.1:0-10185 GCA_037974565.1 Clupeocharax schoutedeni
CCTCACCCAACTGTGTTATTTCCCCCACTTTACATCCTGAGTTTAGATTAGTCCTTAGTTAATCCCCACTTGTATTTCTGTTCAGTCCCTCACGGTAGCATACCCTCACATAGCCTTCCTTAGCTCCCCGTCCTGTAAGTGTACATATGCTCGGCCATCATGCCTGTTTCTGTTCTGTTTTGTTTCCTTTTGTAAATAAACCCTGTGTGCAATGACGGCGGTCTGCGTTGGTGCTCTCTCTTTTCTCATCAAAAACAGGACTGGGGCATGACAAAGTAGCGTTTATAATAATCTGCCAGGTGCTGCCCATATAAAATGACTGGACCTCGCTGCCTCTTCCCATAAGAAGAAAAGTCCTGGGTATGGCCCTGGTTCAGAGGAAATGAGGGACAGCCTAATTGAAAAATCAGTCTTCAAAGACGTGCAAAGTAATTTGTGATGGGCCTCCAGAGAACCAAAGCCATTATCTCCAAAATAAGAAAACTTGGAGCAGTGGTGAATTTTCCCAGAAGTGGCTGGCATATTATATTTCTGCCACGACCACAGCAGTGACTCATCCTGGAAGTATCTGGAAATGTATATTGCCCTAACAAGAAGGTCTCAAAATCTAGGCATTTTGATTCAGTCCTTTTCTTCAGACTTATTTTAGGCCGAGGCAGAATTCCATATAATCTTTATAACCTTCATTATTATTCTACAATATGAAAAATGTATGGTTGTACTTTTCTAAGTGTTAGAAATGACACTTAGATGACACTGTGCCCACACACAGAGCTGTCTTGGGATGTGCAGAAACATGCTGTACGCCAAGGATCCATTGCAAACGTGAGTTTATTCAGGGGTCAAAAGGAAAAGGGCACGCGGGCCGCTAGATACAGGTCCAAAGAAAAACAGGCAGGAACCAAAGACTCCAAACATAACTAAAGCTCTTAAATGATGATGGACAGAATAACAAAGTGACACACAAGCAGAACTTAAATACAGACCCTAAGTGGACTAAAACAAGACACAGGTGCAAAACATGATACACAAACAGAAAAGAGCTGAGAACAGAAAAGCACATGACAATAACAAAAGCACCTGAAACCAGGACAAGTGACCAACCTAGAACAGAGGTTTTCAAAATAAAAGCCCCAAAAACTAACAAAAGGCAGTGGCTCTAAACAGCCGCTGGCTAGCCATGACAAGTACAAAGCTGTAAAATCATGTGAAGTCGATTACTGTTATTACAAAGTACCTTCAAAATCTTCGGCCTTTGTGCATTATTGGCAATTTTTAGCATTCTTATAAATTTGCCACATCAGTCAAAAAAAAATGGGTCCAGAATTTCCTGTCAAGAAGCTACATCTCCATCAAAGCAATCCCTGTATGAGCTAGCATTGCTCCAAGCTTTCACTGCCAATGAGTAATGCAGCTGCCACAACTGATGAATAATTTATATCCACACTGACTGGTTGAAGTGCGTATATTTCTGACGGTTTGGAACAAAAGTATGGACTCATATCTTGGGGATAATGAGGAAGGCCACTGCTTCAGAACTTCCTGTTCTCATAGGGTTTACACATTTCTATCACAACAAAACTCCATTTCAAATATTGTCCAGTTTTATTATGACATCTCACACTTCCCTCTGCATAGCAGCTGATCCCTCCCACCCTATGCAAAGCTTCTTCAGCCTGCTGCCATCAGGGAGGAGACTGCGGAGTCTCCAGACCAAGGACAGCTTCTTCCATCAGGCAGTCAGGAAGCGAAACTCTCTCCCGGCTCTGCCCCCACTCCCTTCTCCCGCCCCACAAACTTCCTGAACTGGGACTCGCGCACACACACACACACACACACACACACACCAGTCTTTTGTGTAGTATTAGTGCTCTGCTAATGACCTCTTACTACCCAATTATTACTACCTTCAGTCTACCTCTAAAGTCTGCTATAACTATGTCACTTTACCACAGTCTTGCTCTTTTTGCACCATATTTTTATAGATTATTGTTAGGGTTATCTGTTTTGTGTGGGGTCATGGTTCTGTGGGGTTCATGGTTCATGTTTCTGGTTTTTGCTTGTGTCATGTGTTTCGTTGTCAGGTGGTTTTGTTATTATGTGTCATGTGCTTTTCCGTTTCAGCTGTGTTCGGTTAATGTGTCTGGTGATTGGGGTTTGCATCTGTTTTGTGTTAGTCCTGGTGTATTTAAGTCCTATGTGTGTTTCTTTGCAGTTATCTGTCCATCGCTTTAGAGCACCTCGGTTTCCCTGTATGTTTTCACGTGTCAAGTTTGTGAGCCTGTTTGTGTTCCTGTTTTGAGTTTGGAATTAATAAAGTCACATTCTGCATGGATCCCCGCGTTTCTGCCTGTTCCATGCTCCGAGGAAGCTCCGGGTTTGGGCTTCGTGGCCCGACCCGTGACATTTATATGTATAATTGTACTTGTTTGTATATTTTTAAAATTGCACCTTTTGTATTTAATATTACATGTGTGCACCTGGAGTTTGAGAGGAACGTAATTTCAGTTCTCTGTTTGTCTGGTACGTATGGCAGATTTGACAATAAAGTTGACTTTTGACTTTGACTTAAATTGTTATTGCAATTGAATGATATTGCAAACGGTTGCATCTGCAGCTGTTATACAGCCTGAAATAAATCAATCCGAGAGTGTGTCTTCAATTTCATTTATTAAAGACTTCTCCTGCCTTCAGATTCTTTGTCATATTCTAATTGCTGAGTCATTTGAAAGATTGGGGTTGACAGTTGCCAATTATGTCTTTGTTCTGACCTGCCAGGAATGACTTTTAAACGAAATGATTTTGGGTGTTACAGTTTAAAAGCACTCAATATGAGTGGCATGTCTAAGTGAACATATTCCTTTTGGCTGCTTCACCAGAACAGGGATATGAGTCATACGAGTACTGTAAAAAAAAAAAAAGACTATGCTAATAGACTTCCTTCGCTCATGTATTTGCAATGCAAGTGGCTCCAATGCGAGCTGGAAGCAAATGATGGGTTATTATGATCAGGTTCGCATAGTAATTTTGCTTAAAAAATTCCCAAATTTTTTAGAAAGAACCCTTAACTTTTGGTAAAGATCAGGGTCATCCGAGAAATTGAGAAAGGATACAGGCTTTTATGTAAGAGAAGAAAGAGCTCTCTGTGAGACGGCATTCAGAATTAGTCGGCTGGAATGCATAATATATTTTTTGGCAATATGAATGTATTGAGGTTTTCCGTTATTGGGGTCAAAATATTTGGACTTTATAATTTGATATTCCTTTGATCACCCGCACCCCATTATTATCATCACCACCAAAAATCCCTATAAGTCTCCTGGAGCTGCAGACATGAAGGTGCAAAGACTTGCTTTTTATAAATGAGTCTTCCATGCCAGTCACAGTGCATTCTTGCTTCTCAGCCATTGTTTGTTTTGGTCATTGATTGTTTTGCACAGCTGTGGGTTGGTACCCGTGTGTACAACCATGCTTAGTAAATTTCAAGCAGGAATCCTTTGTCTAGTTTTATTTGTTTATTTATTTATTTTTTCAAACATTTATTTTTTAAGGCGCCATATACTGAGCAATCCCTCTCTCTCAGTGTATTGATTTTGGCTGCTGGCTCCTGCAGCAGGCGGATTGACCGAAAGCAGAAGTCCCATCTATTGTCTTCAGCTAGGAGTCAGCAAGGCGGAAGATTGATGCTGTAAGCTGTGGTGGTGCATGTGAAGTAAGTGCTTATAGACAAAATAAAGTGCTCTTTTTCCAGTTTTTGTGTCCGTTGTTGAAATGCATTCACTCATTTAGCATTATAATGAAACAAGCTTGCACATTCTCGATCTTTTTGGGTCCTGTCATGCAAATTTAACTTGGAAAACATGCTGGTAACTTACCAGATCTCTCAGAAACTGTATGCTGAGTCACTCCATGAATACATGTAATCACACACTGGAGCTTTGAACTTACCTGATTCAGATCTATCTGCTGGTTGCATGCAAATACAGTATATTACGTCAACTTAACCCTCAACAAAAACACTTCAGTTCCCAGGAATCAAATTCATCAGACTCTATTTGACAGTTTCTCTTAACAAGATTTATGCTAAAGCTTGACTAATACTTTTAAAAATGAATCAGCATCATTTCAGCAGCATAATCCTCGTTTCCTGCATCTGCACCACACCATCACGTACTATAGGCGACCATTTTCATCTGCTTCACTGTATATAGAAAGGAAAATAGGCAGTTAAATGACTCAAAATGCACTGGTTGGCATTGGGCAGCTACTTCAGTACATTTTTACTGGGAAAGTAAAAATCATAGAGGAATCGTTAACCCTCATAAATGGTGGTTTTCAGCGGGAAAAGATCAGATTAAAAAATTATGCAGTATTTCATCCTTAATCCAAATGTTATTGTACATGTTTTCTTCAAGTCCATGCTTTGTAATTGTCTTATTTATTTGAGGGGTCAACAGGAAATGGGCTCTTCTCCCAGATACTCTTCTTACACTCCTCTTTTTATTTAGACGAACACAGTCAGTAGGTGGATGCCCTTTTGTAGTTGCTGATAGGTGTAGGTGGTAATGACAGCTTCGGCTGTTACTCAGGAAAAGAGAGTCGGAGGAGAAATTGATTCAAGGTGGGTTCACTCGTGGACTTCAGGGATCTGTGAAAATAATTTGCAGGTGAGATCATTTTTTTTAAGGCACAGTGAATAAGCAGATGGTAGTTTGAGGGCTTGTGTGTGTGGTATTATGCTGTGTTAGACAGGTTTAGACAAGCATTGGCTGTTTGTAGAATTAGCTAAGAAGCAAAATATACACATATGGTATTCAGGTGGTCTTTTACTTCCAGTGAAGAACAAATGTGACGCTTCAGCACAACAAGACATTTTGGACAACGCCATGCTCCCAACTCTGTGGACCCAGTTTGGGATAAGAAGCTTTTCAATTCCAACATGACTGTGTCCCAGTGCACAAAGCAGAGATGGGGACTCGAGTCGCACTTAAGTCACACAAAGAAAGACTTGTGGCTTGACTTTAGACGCGCCCTCAATGACTTGACTCGGACTCGGTGCTGTGAGTCATAAACAATGTTCATTTCATGGAATTATTTATTTATATCTTGCACTCTTTCCAAAGACCCAAAACCGTTCACCTTGCCCTGGTGTCCCATTACTTTTTTTCATGAACGGTTTTCAGCTAAAACCGGTTTTCGATGGGTCGTTGGAAAACTCTGTAGTTTCACATTTAGAGTGAGAGATATATTTTTCATATTTAACATTTAGATTTAAGAACTTTTAAGGCAAATCCTCCATGTTGGTGAGGGCAGATCACAGCACACAGCCCCACCTCCTGCTAAGCAACATCCAATTGTAATCACGGGGCATGGCCAATTACCATATCTTCTAAACGTTCACTCAAAGACTTGAGACTTGGCAAAAATGACTCGTGAACAGCTCTGGCACAAAGCGAGCTCCATAAAGACATGCTGAAGGAGTTCAGTGTGGAAGAACTTGACTGACCCATGCAGAGTCCTGACCTCAACCCCATCCAGCACCTCTTCTCGTCCAAAATCAGTTTATAAGTGCTCTACAGAATGAATGGACACAAATTCTCATAGAAACTTCAAAATCTTGTGAAAAGCCTTTCAAAAACAGTGGAAGCTGTTATAGCTGAAAAGCTGCAAACTCCATATTGGATTTGATTATTAGTTTGTCCATATAGTGTAAGCGTGCCAAGCCCATCCTTTTTAAGATAAGATAAACCTTTATTAGTCCCACAAATTTGTTTTGTCGTGGCAGAAAGTGGACAGAACAAAGTTAAACATTACGAAACAACAGAACAAAATAGAATTAAATAAAATAAAAAAATAAAATACTATACTAACAGTGCAGTATAAAATGTACACTACAATCTAGAGACATCGAATATGGACATCTGTGTTGTAAAATAAATAAATATATTGTAGACTATATGTAAACAAAAGTAGATAGAAGTGAAATGTCTGTACACAATGAGTATATGTATACATACAGGTACAGAGTGGAGTGACAGGCATTGACAATAAAGTGTACATTTTGCCCAGTAGTGATGGTTCCACTCACGAAAAAAAAAATTACACCTTGCTTTGCAGAATGCTAGTTGACAAGTATGGAGGGTCAGGAGTGCCAATATTATATATATAAATAGGTCATTAAATCTACCATTAAACGTGTCATTAATTGTTTAAAATAGTAAATAAAAACATAATTAATTAAATTAATTAACAAAATTAATTATTTAAAATTGGAAATAAAAACATTTAAGAAATTAAATGTGCAATATATATAAAGATTTAATGGCACATTTAAATAATTATTTATCAGTGTATTTCCCATTTTAAACAAGTAATGAGACATTTAATGATGTATTTAATGACATTTATATATATATATAATATTGGCACTCCTGACCTTCCATAGACAAGCACTTTGCATGCACTTAGCATAATTAACTGACAGTGCAGAACAGTAGTGAAGCTGAGTTGCTTGGCTGTGCAGCCGCACTCATAGAAACATCACGCGATGTGGTGCCATGTGTGATTTCTCACTTTGTCTATCCCAAAAATGCACAAACATTTACTTCTATTCGATTGTTTATTCACATGGCTGCTTGTGTGGAGGTACGGTGGGTCTGGAGACTGTACAGCCACATCACGGAGGGTTGCGTTAGCACAACAGAGACACGAATTACAAAAGCTAAACGTGGGTGGTGGTGGGCAAGATCACGGCCCAGAGAAGGTGGGTGCAGGCAGGACTGATGTGTGGATAGAGCACATTGGTGCACACAGGAATGGCACTAGATTTCGAGGTCGTATGTGGGCATGATTTGTGGTCAAAATTAATAATGAAATCTAGGCAGACTTGTGGCTGTTTCTTAATGGAGTGAAAGCTGAAGGGAACTGAAGATTTATTTTGATGTCTGACAGGATATCCCCTGTCAGTGCATTCTTCTGGGTTTGCTAGGTATGCTCTGAGCCATGGCTGTGAATTACAATGGCTGAACGCAGGTGGGCGTGGACAAGATCGTGTTCCAGTGAAGGCAGGTGCGGGGAGACTATTGTGGAGCTGAAGCACATGGGTGTGGGCAGGAACGGCACTATAATTTGAGGGCATAAGTGGGCATGATGCGTGGTCGAAGCGGACAAGTTCAGGCATAAATAATACTTAATAATTCCATTCTGTAGAGTTTCTTCAGCAATCCTGACACTGATTTCGGTGGTAACATTTATTTTCATGTAGCTTCAAGGGTTTAGTTAGAAATGTCATTTTTAGAAAAAAAAAATTGCACATAAATTAGTGGTGCTGCGTTAACGTGAGACTCTTATCGGGTGATAAAAAAAATATTGCCGTTAATCTATTCACAAAGTTGTGTTGGGAGCTGGGTCTATACTACGCAAGCGATGATGACTTTCACCTCGATATTTTACCGCAGATGTGTAACTTGCCGAACTGCACTGTAGGGGGCGAGAGTGAGTAATCGAACCTGTGTGCGTGCCTGCTGTGAGATTACCACATCAAACGTGACGCGCTAACATGGATGCAGCTGTGAAGCGCCGGGTTTGCTTCAGGAGAATGTGTTTTTAAGAAGCTTCCCAACGGAAACCTCGACAAGACTAAGGCTGTCTGCACCTTGTGCAGCGCGGAGTTAGTTTACTGTAGGAGCTGAGAAACCCATTACTCACTTTTAGTCATTATTTGGGGAGCACACATATTCTGAATGCCTTTGGCAGAATATATATATATATAAATATATATATTATAAATATGTTGATTGTTTGTTGTACATGTAGATAGCAGGGTTGACAACTCTCGGATCAGTGAGACTAACATGAAAATAATAGTAGTATTAGAACAAACTTATGATGAAAAATATACATGAAATTTAGTTTATCTCTAGAACTATTGAAGGGAAGAAAAAACTGATGTGATTTTCTCAACCAGCGCAAAACTTGTCTAAGAAACATCAGAAATTGCAATAAAACAGAGCTTTCATAAAAGTTTGTTACCCAATGTGGTAAAGTCCAGACCTGTAATTGATTCTGTCTTTCCTTAAGCAGCAATATGGACAGCTGAAGAGAACTGATTATTTGAATGTCTGACAGCAGGCCTGTGTGTCCCCAACTAATCCAAAGTAAATTATAAGAAAAGGTCTTTCCCATTGATCAAATTTACGTAAAAGCTTCCTTAGAATTGTGTTCAGGGCTATAGCAGCCCAGCAATGACACAAGGGCACTGGAGGGGTATTATAAGATTAAAATGTGCCAGTTTCCTGTAATAATCCATACCTAATTTAATGTATTACTGTCTGTTGGAAGGACAGACAGGAAAATGCCATCAAGGGAATGCGCCTGTCTTTAGGAGACTGTTTTTTCATGATTAAAATATCTCAAATGATTTAGTCAGATGCTACTGATCATCCCCTCCTGTGATGTGCCATGAGGATGAGCACTGTTTTCCTCCGCGAAATATGTAAATGATCCACTTTTAGTACATCTGTTTTACATAACAATTGGATGTCAAAGATTAAACCTTTTTTTTTGAAGAGAACAGGCTTAATTCTTTAAGCTCATTTAAAGTTTGTGATGTGGTGAGGAGCTCTGTGGTTCCAGGGTCGCATGTGTTTACACTGTCACACGTGAGACTGGTGCAAGAAACACTGAGATGCAGATGCAGGTATTCAAGGAACTAATATTTTTTAATTCAATTCGATTCAGCTTTATTTATATTAGATTAGATTCGATTAGACTTTCTTAATCTCACAATGGGGAAATTCCTTAGGAACAGCAGCAGTCGTATAAAAGACAGTTTAACAGGATCTGCAGGATCAAAAGTAACAATATAAGATTAAAAAAATCAATAGAAACAACAAAAAACAATTTCTAGCTGAAATTTCTAATCTGAAACGTTGCACATGGTCCGCAGAACAAGCAATGTACACAAACATGTGTATGTCACTACAGTGATGTATTGTGAAGTCTTACAGCTGTGGGGAGGAATGATCGACGGAAACGCTCCTTCTTGCACTGTGGGTGTAATAGTCTTGTGCTGAGGAAGCTGCTCAGAGCCTCCACAGTGTGGTGCATGGGGTGGGAGGAGTTATCCATAATGGATGACAGTTATAGCATCCTTCTGTCCTCCTCAATGGTATCCAGTGTGCAGCCCAGGACAGAACCAGTGCTATTTACAACCAGGTTGTCACAAAGCAGCTTTGCAGAGTCCAGGTCCGAACCCCTAGTGAGCCAAAGGCAACAGAGGCGAGGAAAAACTCCTTCACTTGCAGGAAGAAACCTCAGGGCGAACCAAGACTCAAAAGGGGAACCGGTCCTCCTCAGGTCGACCCAGAAAGAAAGGAACGAGAATAGTAAATAAATAACAGGCCCTAGTGAACAAGGTTATAGGCAGGAAGGCAGACCCAGCTAACAGAGTTGGGTTGACTAAGTGAACAGAGAAGTAAATACTGTTTATATACTGGAATACTGGAAGAGGAACTGAGAGTACGTAGTCCATCAACATCAGGTTCAGGAGGAACAATCTATACGGTATGATCACAAAAAGAGATGAATCAATCCAAAAACATAACTACAAAAACACAGAAGCACACACACAATCTAAAAGCACAGGCTCACTACAGAGTAAACAGCTTGGAAGCCGTGAAAACAGTCACTGGGCAGAAAAGCAAAACTCTCATTCAAACCAGAGTGCAAAGGAAATCAGTGTGTGTGTGTGTGTGTCAGCAGTACGGTGCATGAGTGCCATGTCTCCGGGCCAAATCACGGCAAACTAAAAACTTACACCGCACCTGTCGTAACTGCCATCGTAAATGCAGTGGAGGAAATTAGCTTTGGACAAACTAGTACTAAGCATGTGTCTGGTTACAGCACTACGATCGGCTTTTAAGCAAGCCCTGATCAGCGGCCGTATTTACAAACAACGGCAGCAATTCTACAACCCTGTCCTGCGAATATCGGCGAATGAGGAAACCTCGGATTTTAACAAATCCGTACACCAACTTCACCAGCATGAATGGAAAAAGTTCGAGATCCACGAGAGACACTTCAGGAAATTACTCGATACCAAGCTACACAACATGCTGGCCCGGACAGATGAATTCCTAAAATGGTCAAAACTAGAGGTCAAACCCACCAAATGTGCTGCATTTT
>JBBPDH010036604.1:0-10185 GCA_037974565.1 Clupeocharax schoutedeni
GGGAGCGTATCTCTGGAGCCCACAGTGGGTGATACACACACACACACACACACACACACACACACACACACACACACACACAACTAAAGTCAGAATCCCCAATTTACCTGTTCTGCATGTCTTTGGACCGTGGGAGAAACCGGAGACCCTGGAGGAAACCCACACCACCACGAAGAGAACACACACACACACACACACACACACACACACACACAAACCCCCAACCCTGCACGTGTGAGGCACAGCGCTACCCACTGCGCCACTGTGGGGCCTGAATTTGTCTTACACAGTTAATTATGCAGAATTCATGACCATTTTATGAAATGCGAGTGTATGTACAGCTTCTGTCCCTCAACGTTTCCATTCGTATTCAGAAATACAGAGGTACACACATCAAGAGCAAAAATAAAATATTAATTTGATTATTCGAATAAAAATTGTGCATTTTACAATATATATTTAACATAAATGTTTAAATAAAATGACTGTCTTTCCCCACACACACCCATAGCATGTTGAGTACATTTCCACTGAATAGCCACTAGATGGCGCTAAAGGCTTTCGCTTCTTTTTAATTTCTTATTTCAGCTTTCAATCAGTTTTGATAATGCATTTGTGACAATTGGCCTGTTTCAGAAATCACACATGCGGTAAGTGTTATTTCAGGTTTAAGAAAATAGTTATTTTTTTGTTAATGGAACAAATAAAAAGTTAACTTTAGTAACACTTTTTTAAAAAAATCAGGACTTCCACTAATAAAGGCTCGCATGATGAGAATAACCGGCCATGCATTGCTTTCTCCAGGGCTTACCAATGTTGAAGAACACTTGTGGAGGGATGTTGGACTACTCCTGCATGACAAACAGTTCTAATTCCTTGCTATTCTCAGGCATTCACTTGATTTTTTAAAAGCAGTTTGCACAGTGATCAACAAAGTCCTTTTACTAAGGGTTTCATATTGTTTATAAAATATTTACAAAACAAAGCAAATCATCTACAGTTTTCAGCATCGAATCAAATATTTTAAGTGTTTGACTGATACACCTTAATACTATTTCTACTCAGCTAGAAACAGTGGTGTCTCTATCAGTTAAGGTACAGATAAGGTGTGTAACAGCATTTTTTGTATAACTTTAAAATACTCTAATTTACTTTTTATATTTTACCTTTAACTTGTGTTCCTGATTCATTTGTGTTGCTTTTTATTTTAGATATGTACTTATTTTATAATGTTTGCACAGCCAAAAAATGAACGTGTTATACATGTATAAGGATGCATGTGACAAATAAATCATCTGGAATCATGAAGAAGAAAAAACATGACAGAATTAGCAAGCTTGGAGTCATGCAAATGTTGTGGAATTTACTATGCCATGAATATGTCCTGGTCCACTAACAGCAAAAATCACTGTAGATCAAATGTTTCTTCCCTCGTTTTCATTTGTACTGAAAATAATTTTTCCTGCCCTGGTTTGTGTATCTCTAAAGAAGTTTAGTCTGACAGTGGACCTTGAAAACTGAAAATACTAAACGAACTACTTACTAAACTGTGCAGAAACTGCCTGTGACCTTTAGTTCCTCTTTGTCTCTCTTTCCATCCTGTGGGGGAGGTCTGCTCAAATATCCTCTTCATCACAAATTTGAAACTAAGTTCTATGTGTTTCCATCTTTATTACAGTGATATCAACAATTTTGATAATATAATAGTAGTATTACCATACTATACTATACTATACTATACTATAATGCAACATATTAAAAGATGATATAATATAAAATAATATAATATAATATAGTAATATCCACTATTTTGCCTAATAACTATTTCCTATTCCATGTAGTTCTACACAGATGTTTGGTTTTAACAAGGTTAAACATAAAAGTTGCAGGGAGGCAGTTTAACATGAACGATTTTGCTCATTATTGAATACATTTAAAATAGTCATTATGTTAGTCTGATACCCACTAAATATGTTTCAAAAGGTAGCAAGCTGCTTCTTTGTTTGTTTACCTGATTATTGAAGTCTTTCCTTAAATTGGTAAAGTAGAAATTCCCTAAAGAATTATGTTTGAAAAGAGATTTGAGAATGTGAGAACCTTCTAATTGTATTGTAATGGTTCTGCCCAAACTGGGGGGTTCTTCCCTTTTGTTCTTTTTGGAGGTTGTAAGCTCATTTATAAAAATGCTTTTGCCAAGAACCTTCCATTCCAAAGTCTTTTATGCAGCCAAGAGTGGTTCTTCTATGCCAAAAGAGCCCTTTTTGCCACTGCTATCTTTTAAAAGTGTACAAGGAAAAGTTCTCAGTTAATGTATTAGCTATATTCTGTTCCACTCTAATATCCAGCATAATCACCACTGCTAAAAATAAACAGGAAAATAGGAGATAAAAATACGGGAATCAATAATGCACACTACATGCTGGTACGAGATCCACATGAGCGATGTTCTGATCGATTGTGATCCAATAATAACATGAAAACATGGAGAAACATAAAATAAAAAAAAAATGCTTACAGTGTAGATTTGAACCACATAGCAGATCTTAATTACACTCTGTGTCACAAAACCTCATGCATTCATTCATGAGGAGAGGGGAGTGTAGCAAAAATGTATTCAGAGGGCATCGGGGGTGCCATTTTTTTCCTTTCAGCCCGGCTGCATTAGATGGCACTGTTGCAGCACAGCTGCTGCGGAGCTGCCGGAGTGCGGTGAGGTTTCAGAAAGTGTTCAACCACCAGCAGCCTTGATTATTATAATCACTATCACAGCGCTGGGAGATAGCATGGCATATTAATTAATTGTTGGTGTAGAGCGCTGCCAGCGGAAGAAAGGCTGATTACTTCATATGGAAAACAGCTCAGTGAATAAGACAGTTTCAAGGGCTGTTTGTACACGATGGGCGGCTGGGAAGCTGAATATGCACGCAGCTGTACAAGTGCAGCAATAAAGGCCGATAAAGGCTGATGTTTCTCCTAAAGAGTTGTGATGTTTTGGCCTCTTTAAAGCCACATTTCAGCAGCGAAAGCCATTTACTTCCTTGCTAGACCTTTTCAGGCAAGTTAGTCTAGTGTCAGAGGCATGCATGCAAACAGATAAACAAACAAGCGGGAAGTGCCACATTCATGAACAAGCTCAACAGAGCAGCTGCTAGAGTATCAGTTTTCTGGAAAGGGCTGTGTGTCATTGGGGAAATTGCTACTTTCCCCCTATTCATACCCCAAAAGCACATGTCTTGATAATCGAGCTGTCCTGACTATTCAATTTAAAAATAATAATGATAGATTGATCTACACTATATGGACAAATGTACCTGGACAGCTGTTTTCCAGAGTTTGGGCTAGGCCCCTTACTTCCAGTGACAGACAACACAATGCTTCCAACTTTGTGGACACAGTTACTACTCTATTATGACTGTATCCCAGTGCACAAAGGGAGCTCCATCAAGACATGGTTGGACGAGTTCAAAAACTTGACTGGCCACACAGAGCCCAAACCTCAACCCCATCCATCACCTTTGGGATGAACTGGAACGGAGATTATGAGCCAGACAATCTCGTCCAGCATCAGCGTCTGTCCTCATAAATGTTCTATAGAATGAATGGGCACAAATGTCCACAGAAACTCCAAAATCTTGTGTAAAGCCTTCCAAGAAGAGTGGAAGCTGTTATAGCAGCAATGGGGGACCAACTTCATGTTAAAGTCTATGGAATTGAATGCAATGTCATTAAAGTCTTTGTTGGTATAATGGTCAGGCGTCCCAATATATTTGTCCATATAGTGTATATTAAATTGGTGCACATTGCATTTGGTTTTATATGACCATTTCCCAACCTCCCTTTGACCCTTAGCGCTAAACAAGCTGTTTCAGATACTGTATCTTTTGTGTAATTGGTATGAATTGGTCATGTTGTTTTAGGACTTTTTCCAAAAAGTAATCCACAAATTGAAACAGTCAGCTTGAATCAATATGAATCAGGGAGACAGATATATGTGACATTACAAATTCAGTTCAGTTTTTGCATGAATGGACTACAGGCATTAAGAATGTTTGCAAACTGTATCAAGCTTTTTTATTAAAAAATGACATTTTCATTTTTCATGACAAGGTTTCTTTTAAAAAATTTTATCATCTAGTGAGCTAATATTCAATGCATTAAAGTCATCTGACTTATTGAATTCATTTTCTAACATCTCTTCATACCTCTGGATAAAACCGGCTGTTTTTGTTACTGTGTGTTAAACTAATGCTTCTAGAGACAGTCCACAGGGCTCCCAGGACAATCCATGGTTTTGCTCCACCCTGACTAACAGAGATGTGAGAGCAAAGGTGTTGATCATATGGGGGCCCTGAGGAGCAGTTTGAGAACCAGTGCCTCAAAGTCTGATATATGTAAACAACCTCTGTCCTGTGACTGCCCTGTTTCAAAGCACTCCAACTTCAAGATGAGTGAGCAGAGCTAAATTGCTGCAGGGTGATAGATGGACATACATAAATGTTTTATATTCTCTGACATTATAAAACCAATGACTTTTCATATATTTTCATATATTGACCTTTTGGACTGGGATGTCAACAATATATGTACATATATATATATATATATATATATATAAACAATATGTGTTTTCCAAATTAGGATCAGTTTTCCATTATATAGCCTTACTATTCTACAGCTATAAGTAAAAAATTGATACATTTACAATAAATGTAGTTTTCAAAAAAATATATATTTTTATGTTTTATAAAATCCCATTTTAAAAACTCAGATTTCTAGAATATAACCTATGCATGATCGTCTTCATGCTAGGGGTGTCACAATATGCCAGAACTGATAATAACTGTGATAATTAAAATATATCCATATTGATAAATACCACTTTAAGAATACACATATAATATTGTAAATCATTTGGTGTAACATATGGTTCCCATTCCAAGAAAGTGAGTGGAGGTATTGTTTTCTACAAAACAGAATAAAGAAGAAGCTACTGCCAGAGTCTTTGCTTTGTGGCCTCTGCTGTGGAAAATCAGGTTGGAGGGGATGACTGACAGCAAGACCCTGAAAGAGAAAGTTCACCACTGTTGAGGTTTTTTGGATTTTGTAAAAAAAAAAAAAGAGGTCTTAGAGATCCTAGTCTCCAGGACATGTGGACCAAAGTAAGCACGAAAGAGGGCAACACCATTAACCTTTTCACCCATCTTCACCCCCATCATCCTGCAGATGTCGACAGGTAGCCTGATAACCCTGAAACAGTAAATGTTATTGTAAGGTCTTTATTTGTAGTTTTCATGGCATTTGATAGTATTTCTTCTCTTCTGATCATTTGTTGGGATTCAAAGCAGAGGGATTCAAGTCAACTAACGATATTTAAATAAAGAAAACAGCCGACATAGCTAGTGCTATGAAGACCTCACTCATTTCAAGCGTACTTCAGATGCCAAAATGGTACAAAATCAGAATAAGGATCCAGGAGCCAATTGCTTAAGCTATGACTGCACAGTCATATAGAGACACAACAACAAGAACGATAGAAAACATAAATAAAAGTCAAATAAATGCTGTGCAGAAATATAAACTGTATATGCGATATAATATACACACAAAATACTGGGTATTAATACTATAGATAAATAACTTACTGTTAAGTGATTTACTAGTAAAACAAATGGTAGATTGGAGTCTATACTGAGTCTGTTATTGTAGGTAATAGAGATCAGTAGTAGATCAGTAATATTGACATAAGTTTAACATGGTTACGGTATTATGGTTGCACATATTAATAAGACACACCATGGTAATGATTTAAACTCAATAAGAAACTGAACAACTGTATAAAGTATTGCACTGATTATAGTGTGAGCATGTGACAGGGGGTCGAGTCTGATTGTTGTGGGGAGGATGGATTTTCTCTGGTGTTCACTTTATGCTCGTGAGTCTGTGGCTAAAAGTTCTTCTTTCAGGCAAAATTCCACATTAAGTAACTCACCCACCACTGTGCCTTTTGGTGCCTGCCACTTTCATTTAGACACATATTTACAGTAAAGATGCATTTGACTGGAAGTACTACTAAAACTACTATACAATCGTGTAGTGAAAATACAATATAGTGACAGCCCTGCTTTGTACAGTTAATGGGTTTTTAGAAAAGACACAGCATCAATATTACTCCTCGGTTACTGAGTGATCACTTTGTCTCCCTATTAAATTCAGTTAAAAACAGTTCACTAGTTCTTGATGACAATAATGAAAGTGGTGGCTTCATCCAATCATAAGGAATTTAATAAAACTTCACAAAATGACAAAAGTCATTTTCTCAGGTGGGTTCAACACTCAAAATATATCTTAAAAACCTCTCTCAGAACCCCCGACACCCACCGGCCAGGTCTTCATGCTGAGGCATGTTATAATGGGGCCTGTAATTCCAGAAGGCTTTTATAGAAAGTGCCAACATACCGAACTGTCTCATCTGCTAGAGCTGGCTTATTTTTACATATTGTTCTGCAGCAGATTGCATTCTTGGACCTCACTTACTGTAACATGCAGTTCCATTGTAGGAGTATCTAAGTCTGGCGTGGGTCCAAGCACAGATAAGACTTTATAAAATGGCCTTGGTGACAGCTAGCTTCAAATGAAACAAACCATGATTGTCCACCAATGATAAAGACATAAGCTAAACAAAATTAAAAGGACAAACTGAAGGACCATTATTATTATAATTTTTTAAAAATTTGAATACTTTATTAACCCCTGAGGAAATTGAATTCTCTGCATTTAACCCATTCACCGAGTGAAGCAGTGGGCAGCCAGGAACATGCCGCCCGGGGAGCAGTGCGCGGGGACGGTACCTTACTAAGGGTACCTCGGCGGTGCCTACGATCTTGGGGATGGAACTCGGACTTTCTGGTCGCAGGGCGGATGCCTTAACCACTAGGTCACCCAGCCGCCTCTGGGTGTCCCATTACACCTTTTGTGGCTATACTGATGGCTATTCAATGTTTTTAACTGACAATATTTGACCATCACAGTGAGGAAACTTGTTTATTCTCTAAATCGACACTTTATCCAAAAGTTTAACTACTGTTGAGCACATGTCTAACTGTATTTTAGCAGTGCTACAGTAGTCTCTAGCGTGAGATTTCTGGTTTAAAGACTGAGAGAACTTTTGGAGTTGGAAGGATCTTTTGAAAAACTGCTTGATAAGTGATTAAGTCAGGAGGGTTCAGTACTGAATAGGTCCCCATGGTTATATGACCTATTTGCATAATGCATGCAGTGTATAGCATTATGCACAAAATAAAACTGTGCGTTCTCTCAAATTGATAAGAAAGAGGGATGAATCACAAAATAACCAACTCAGGTGCAGAGGAACAACCAAGGGTCAAACAACCTACACCAGAGAAATGTTATACATGAGATCACAACTGTCATGTGTGTAATGAGAGATTCGGGATAAATATGACTACTCTTAAAATCACTGACTTATGATCAAACTGGATCTGATCCTTTGCCAGTTGCTTTTGAAATCGCCTTGTCTTTGATCCATGCACAGTGAACTCTCTAATCTGACATGGTTTGTTTTATCAGATTTTTTTAAAATAACCACTTGATGAGGGTTGTTAGGATTTCATATTGCTCTAATAGGTGCACCATAACTTCCTCTTTCTTTGTTTGTGCTAATGACAAATGAAATCGGGCAATGAAGCAATCCGTAAGGCATAACTCTTCGAAGACCGCTTCGTTCCCGGTCACAGTTTGTAGGTTTTGGTGGTATGCCTCTCCAGGAAAATATTAGAAAGTAGGCATAACAGGAATTAACTCACATTTTACATGCAAGTGTTTACATAATCTGTGGAAAAAACAGGCACTACTACTAAGTTTTTAGAAGTTCAAATGTTCTACCTTACAACAGTTCAGCCCAGTGGAAACGTATCAGGTATTTGGACTGTTCTTTCGGTTAGCATCATTGCTGCAGGGAATGGTTCATGTTGGGCGTTTTTATGTCAGTGGAGAAAACAGAGCACAGAGAACTCAAATACATAATAGTAAAAAGACATTTTTCAAAATCCTTACAAAAGATCCTTTAACAAAATAGTGCAACAACTAGAAAACAATGAAAAAATTTAAAAGGTAACTGCAAATATAATACTCAAAAACAGCTGAGATGAGCAGGGAGTGTTTTAGCATTAATCTTACAAATAACGGTTGGAGGAACCGAACTGTGTTCTCCTAAATATCTACAACCCCATAAAACATCCCTTATTCCAACAGAGGCCGAAATACTATGCCACATGCTCACTTCTGCTATCTTTTCTGTTTCATAGCCACAGTCATTTACATAGTATCCTCACTAGTCTCCTATTCTTCTGTGGTTTAACTGGGAGGGAGGGAGCGAGAGATTCAGAAAACAAGTGACAGAGTGAGAGAGTGTGAGAGAGAGAGAGTGAGCATGGAATGCACACATGTGGTCATGCACACATAAACACACACATCACCCACACTCTTGCTGAAAAGGGCTTTCTTTTCCAACTGTGGACACCAGCGGCAGGACAAGAAGCTCCTGCAGCTTAAAACACTGCACAGACAGGAAAAGCACAACAGGCTTGCATTCATAAAAAAGAAAGAGAGTACAGATTGAAGACCAGAGGGGTTAAAGCAGTATGGCTGTCTAGTTTGTGTGTGTGTGTGTGTGTGTGTGTGTGTGCCCTCACTTGGTTGTCTTCTCAGCATCTTGCAGAGATAAATTGGCTATGACCCGCACATGACCCCGGCCAATGTTCATGAGATCATTAAATCTCTGCAAAGATGGTGCTGTGTGTGTGTGTGTGTAAGTGTGTGTGTGTAGGGTGGGGGATGTGTTAACATTCCTTATGCCCCAATACATCAAGTCTTCCAACAAAAATCACATCTCATAGTCCTTCATACATCTATGCAATTCCACCTCTATGAAGTCCCCTGACTGTCTGATGTTGAAAATTTCTAGACAAACCATACAGTCCAAAAAGTATAGAGTCATATGAATACTTCTTTGTTGGCCACAATAGCCAGCTTCCCATCATTTATTAATATATCAAATAAAAAAACTTAATAGAAAGAGCAAAATATATTTAGCACATAATTTCTTCAAATCCAAACAATCGGAATTGTCTGCATCGTAAAAATGGTACTGCATAGGAGTGTTATATACAGCCCACTTCACTCATCATTAGTTACTCTTAGATTCAGGAAGATAAGGGTGAAGAAGATATATATATATATATATATATATTGGATATATATTGGATATATATACAGGTACAAATTGGAGTGCCCTCAGTTGATTCGTAGCAGCAGGCTTTAACAAAACAGTTGTAATGTAACAAGACAAATTGCACATTGCTCACAATAATATAGTCCCTGTTACAACTTTTTATATATACCAAGTGTAACTTGTCATGGGTGAGTCAACAGAGATTGCACGCGCTGAGTGTGTCTTTCTGAATGAGGATGCTGAGCGAGGTGAGTTTTGGGGCGGGGTTTCAGCCACCGGATATGCCAGAACAACTAGCTGACACAAGAAGCGATAATAGTGAAATTACCAGTTAAAACAACACTTACAACTGGGTCCGAACCTAGCTAACTTAATCCCATCATTCAGCCCTACTTACTCTCTCCACCCCTCCAAGGAACACACTCATTCTGGTTCCCCACTGGTGAAATGAGCTGCCTAAGAAAATCAGAGCAGCAGAATCCTTCTCTATCTTCAAAAACCTCCAGAAGACCAATCTGTTCAGACAGCATCTCCTCTCCTGATGCACATCTATCTTCTTGCACTGCTCCACACTTCTCCTCTGGTTCTCTCACTGTCCTGAAATTTGAGTGTTCGCTCATATAAAAGCATCTTTCAAATGAATGTAATTAAATTTACAGAAGTATTTTCATTTTTAGCCCATCTGTAGCTACAAAACCAGAACAGAAGTAAGTATCTTATCAATAAGCATTGAATGAGACCTAGATGGAAATTGCATTACTCAAGGCTAAATCATGTATTACACATTCAAATAGTTTCATAAATGTCTAAGCTAAAGCAAATTCGATAACTACCGTATTTTTCGGACCATAAGACGCATTTTTTCCCCCCAGAATTGGGGGGGAAAAGTCCCTGCGTCTTATGGTCCGAATATAGCCTAAACATGTGCTGTAAAA
>JBBPDH010036622.1:0-10184 GCA_037974565.1 Clupeocharax schoutedeni
GTTATTTTGTTTTTGTTGTTTTTTTCAAGGTTTGAGGTAAGTCCTTCAAAGAAAAAGAGTCCTTTCCCCCCCCCACCCCCCCCCCCCCCCCAAAAAAAAAAAAAGTTCCGGCTCAGGATTTTTTTTTACTTTTGTTAGACATTTGTTAGACACTTCAACAGTCTAAAGAATCTGTTCATTGAAAACGATCCCCAAAAAATAGATTTGAAAAAAAAAACTCTCATTCATGGGGATTTTTGAAACTACCCCTACTCTGTGGATGCTGTGGAGACTAGGACCACTGCAGTGTTTTTGTGCATTCCCCACTCTTTAACACACCCACATTAAACTTCAAGGCAGGGATACTCAAGGCTCCTAAAATGGGAAGCCTGTTCCGACGACCACAGGTTAAATAAAACACTCCGAAATGAATTCATGCAGCATAATAGTGACAATGAATCACAATCCTAACATTTTCCTAATAAGTGTTGGCGATTTCAAGCAATTATCCTTCCCGTGTTGAAGGGTACCCTTAATGGCATAGTAATGATTATTATGAATACTGTTTTACATTCAAAACCCTTCGTTTCTGAGCTGTCCGATAAAGGAGTAATTGTTTGATCTAAACGGTGCTACGTTATTTACTCGGTTGTCTTAGTTGTAATGGCCACAGCATGTTTCTTTGACAGACAGTTTGACCCCTAGTATATCAGATAAACTTCATGCACCACTTACCAGAGCCCTCAGCTTTATTGGCTGGCTGTGGTAGGAACCCATACGGTTGCGACAGTGTGAGCATCAGTTTGCTGTGTGTGTTAGGATTCCTAGGAGAGGTGGGTTCATGATTTCTCCTTGATCCAAATTAGCTGGGGATCTCATTTCTAAGCCCTTTTCTGAAGACGATTCGCTTCAGCCACCTCCTCCAAATCAACTCTTGTTTGGAAATGGCTTATTAGACTCGGCTATCTTTACACTTCCCACATACTGTTCGCTCGCTCCTGTCCCTCCCACTAATCCAATCAAGCATCAGGCGTTTGAAAATGGCAGCTACGTTAGAATGCATTAGCGACACAGAAACACTGATAGCAGCACCGTTCGTCCAGGAGCTTAGTCACATTTCTGCACTGACCTGTCAGAAACCAGTACCAGTTTAGTTCTACTTCTCCATTCTCCTTCCTAGAATTGTGTACTGTTGTACGCTTGCAATACCCAGCATGCATTATGCAGACGCGGCATAGAGTTGGGAACCTTTGTATTAACAAGTCCCGGCTGCTAGCCCGCTGTTACCTTCGCCATCAAAATTGCAACGAAACTCTGTATCTCTAAACATGGGCAGCTGGTAGCTTGGTGGTTGAGGGCTTGCCCCTGTGATTGTGGGTTTGAATCCCAGGACTGCCAGTGTCACCACTGCGGTACACTTGAGCAATGTACCGTCCCCACACACTGCTCCCCGTTTCTGGCTGCCCACTGCTTTACTCGGTGAATGGGCTATATGTATGCAGAGAAAGAACCCGGTGTGTTCACACGTAACAAATGGGCACTTTATTCTTAAATGTATGCAAGAGGCAGGTTTTTAGCTTCCAAAAATCCATCCAGTGCAGTTCCCTCCATCTTCGGGGTGGGGTTGTAGTATTTATACTGGAAAATCTCACTCGTGTTTGTGAATTTATACTCTGCTGGATTACATGGGCATGATATTTAATCGCAGTGACTGTAAGTAGAATGCAATAACTGAAAAACACAAGATTTTTATATATAATAAAATCAATTCAACATTAAGGTTCACCCTACGGTAGAAAAGTAAATGGTCCGTTGCACTGGACATCCAGGTTTACAGGCCACGCATGAGTGCACGGGTGTTGGTTGTTGTCCGCTGCTGAGTATGTTGATGTTGATGTTGATGTTTGCTTAGGCTGAGGAGCAGCTCCGGATCGTGGAGGAGCAGCGAAAGATACACGAGGAGCGCATGAAGCTGGAGCAGGAGCGCCAGCGGCAACAGAAGGAGGAGCAGCGGATCATCCTGGGCAAGGGCAAATCACGGCCCAAACTCTCGTTCTCCCTAAAGGCGACGGACTGACGCCGGGGCCCAGCCGCCGTCTCTCCAGACTCTCCGCTCCCGGGGGCTCGTCTCCACAGACACCAGCCGCTCAGCACAGATCTAACACAGTGTGTCTGTAGAACGTTTCGTTTTTGTCTTCTTTTTAGCAAGTGGAAGCCTTGTCCCCGTTTAAAGACCTCGGTTTTTGTATCACTGACTGTTGCTTAGGAAGCCGCCTCCTGTTCTCTGAGCTCCGTCTGAGGGAAATGGGGGGGAATCACAACCAGCGTGGAGAAATGTATGCTGATCTGGGCGTGTGTCCATTTGTGCTTGAGAATGTCTGGCAGATATTTTTTTTGTATCTGATTTTTTTCATAATTTATTTGTGGATTAAACAGACCAGGATGACCTTGAGCCATCACACAATGTGATGAACCAATTCTACACGCCACTGAGAAGCAATATATGGAAAACCAAGGATCTCTAAAGGTCTCAGAGTAGAATTTCTGACGTAGGATTAGAAGCCTCCATGAAACACATCACAGGAACGATTTTGTCTTTCCAGTTAACAGTACTTTCAATGGCCATGCTGAAGTGTTCATGCTTTGCCTGATGGTTCCTATGTGCTTGTCCCCCTAGAGCTTGTTGAACAGCAGTGTTCGCTGTTCGCTCTTGTGGTATGTAGTGTAGGGCAGTCCCCTTTCGCACCTTGTATTATTCTTGGCTCATAAAGCTACCAGCTTTTGTTTTCAAGTCAACCTGAAAACACACCTGACCTTTTTTGGTGAGCTGATAGTCATTCGTCATTTGACAGACAAAATTGCTGCCATCTAAATGTCATGACTTTCGTCTTGTTTGTATTTTATTCCCCAGTTTATTTTCAGCCTAGTGTCTTAATTCCATCCACTAGCTAGCTGTTCCCCAAACACACAAACCCACCAACAGTAGGAGGGTGAAGGGCAGCGTGGGCTGCCTCCAAGTATAACTTCTTTTTAGGTTCATTCATTATCATTGGATTGTTCAGCATAGGTACTGAACGCCTACTGCCAGTCCTGTTACAGCAGCCAAAAATGAGCCGCTAGCATTGTGCTGAGTGATGCATGAACTATCCTTCGCAGAGAGAATGAGCGATTCTCTTCGTCTCAGACGCTGATAGCAATGGCATTGTCGGGAATCGAGCTTACAGGCTCCCCAACACTTGCCCCCAGCCCAGTTTTACATCACCATATCCCATATTGCTTCCAAACCAACCCCCACATTGAACAGAAAGAAAAGCTTAGCTTAATCTGAGATTTTCCCTTAAACCCTGTTTTTCTCTCAAATGTCTACCAATATAGAAGGAAAATAGTTGTCAAACAAGCAGCTATCTGAACTTACCTCAGTGTCCTGCTCTGAGACGCTTTTTGGGCTTCGGCCCAGGGTTGCACCAGTTCTGCCACAGTTCTTAGTCGGATTAGTTCTAGACTGTCATACTAAATTTAGTTGCTCCACCAAATCGTAGGTAGAGTCTTAGCTAGTATTAGCTAACAAAACACGGATGAACTCCCAACCAAACAATGTACCAACCACCGCGGAAAGCAGGTCCTTACATTGCAACCAAATTTGGGGAAAAAAAACAATATTGTAGAAAGCGGCATGTACATTTTAAAATCTGGTTTGAATAAAATTCAATATCTGTACACTTGTATGTTTGTTCATTTGGTAGCATTATGCTAGAGAGCAGCATTCATAACAGGGCTGGGCGATTCATCGAAAAGTAATCGAAATCGACATTCAGAACCTATAATCGATCATAATTTTTCGATTATTCCGATTACTTTCCCTTTAAAAACGCTACCGCGTGTGGAGTCACGTGACCCCGCTCCGGTATGCGTTATTCCGCAGACACGTCGAGCACGGAGAGCTTAAACACTGAGACTACGGAGCAACTCGTCAGTGAACTATGAGGGCAAAAAAATTAATAAATCAATCAAATAATCGAAAATCGCCCGGCCTTAATTCATAAGGCTGCATACAGCTTTAAGGTCACAACAGCAGACGCTTGTTGGAATAAGCCTTCGTGAATGTTTATGTCCTTAGAAATGCTGCCCTTATGTGAAGTGATATCAGTCATTTACTCCGAATGTGCAAAATGTTCTCATTTCTTACTCAAAACATCTGCATCAGAGTCCTATCAGAAATGAGGTACACGGGATTTTACTTGACTTTAGTAAAGGTGTTGACGTCGAGACCATTCTTAGTTAAGGTGGAAATAAATCGGTAGCTGCTGCTCAGCGTGAAAAACGTGTGGTGCAACCTGTCTTGATTTCGCAACAAAGTTAGAAGCGAAGTGAAATCGCTGATGTGTAAACAGTCGTTCGGAGTGGGTTCGGTGTTAAATGCTCTATTGTAGCGAAACCTACTTAATTTCTGTCAAGTCGATATCACAGTGTCTCCCAAACTCCCAAAGATACAGTTACTATCCAAACCCACCACTGGAGCTGAAAATGTTTATATGGATGTTGATGGTGGGGAAAACATAACAAATATGAGCGAAATCGGTTTCATTTGGGGACTCTTTTGTCTCACTGAGCCCTGGATGTATCTCTCTACCCCGAATGAGTTTAGTTTTTGGACCAAAGGCTTCTCTAAACTCTATAAAACAACATCTCGAGCAGCAGGCAAGTTATTCTTAACCATTTCATGGAATATTTTCTGTTCGGGAGCTTTGAAAGATATTCCATTCACCACCACTGTAAAACAAATTCTGACTCGAGTTTATTTTCCAGCACGGAGTGTTTCACACCAAACCCACTTCTAAAGACCGGACCGTTTGATTATGCAGTGTTCGGGGAAAAACTGCGGTTGAAGAGGTGAATATGTTGATTTTTGAGAGTGATGTATTTGGGACGTGTTCTCACTGTGTACTGAAAATCACATTTGCTCGTGTTTGTGAGGTGGCTAATAGGGCTGTACTTTCTGTGCGGGGGGAGATCGCGAGTCATGCTAGCAAAAATGTTTACAATTTGTACGGCAGTAAAAAGTGAAAATATCAGTATATTCTAGAAACATTCTGTTTAGGTTCCTGACTTTACAGTTCTTGTGCCCTGGTTTGCATTAAATGATGGCCTTGTTAACCTTAGAATAATGATATAATGTATAATATCTGAATCTCATTTTCTAGAAGTTTTTTTTTTTCTCAGTGGTCTCCTCGTCTCTGGCGTTCAGTTGGTCTCATGTTTTTTTTTATCCAAGTCTATATTTTTAACTGTATGGTGGGGTGTTAGGGCTTAGGTTGGCTATGGGCGAGCCGTTCTTGGAATAAACCGTTCACACGTCCATCCGGCTGGTCGGGAGGGCCGTACGGTACGAATGTGGCACAATGGTGTACAACTGCGAGGGAAATGTGATGATTCTCCAATAAACCCATGAATGTGTCCAACCTGTGTGCTGGTTTTATTTGCAGAGGTGGGTGGTAAGGGTGCTAATACTTGGACAAAAGTATTGGGACACACGTGCTTTGGGTGTGGGTTAGTGAGTCCTCGTACTCCCAATAACGGGAGGAACATTTGTCTTTAGACAACGGCATGAACTTTTTGGACGCTGTTTGTGGAAGAACCTTCTCTAATCCAGCATGATTTTGCACCAAACGCCAAAATGTTATGAAAATCCTCGCAAATAATAGTGGAAAGGGGGAACCAACTCAATTTTAAAGTCTGTGTATTTGAATGAAATGTCATTAAAGCCGCAGTTGGACTGTTGCATTTAGCTCCACGGGTGAAATGCGAATTTACTTTAGGTGTTGTCCTTTACAGGACATTTTTGCCAAACGCTAACAACGTAAAACTAGTTAGGTCCGGCCTTCATTTGAAAGAATGGCCATTTTTATTTGATAGCAAATTTTTATTTCATTTGATTGAATTCACTTTTCTGCGGTTTTATTCCTTTGGTTCTCCAGTTCCTCCTTTGAGAGATATATTTAGAAGTTCTGCAACAGTTTTATTTTACACATATTCATTCCTGTTGGTTAGAAACTGAAAATGTGTGTTGGATGTAGCGCAGTGTGTCAGCATGTGATTAAGGCCTCCGTTGTTGAGGCTGGTCAGTGCTGTAATGCATCCTATTGTCCTCTAGTGGGCAGCACGGAGACGTACTCGGAGAAAAAAGCCTCTTTGAACGAAAGTCCACTTTGATGTGATCTTCCAGCTCCAGATGAGCTCCACTGGGTCTCCTCTCCACACCCTGCCGCCCTCCGAGGGTCTGGGACCACTACACACGCATTAGGGCCGCTGTTTTTGAAAGGATCCGTCCGAGGCGTTAATGAAATGCTTCCTTTTCGTCGCACTAATGATGAATTTGTCATCTGACACATGTGGCCAATACACACAGGGGAAGGGGCCTTAACTTTGACCCTGGCTAGAGGTGTGAAGGTGGTCTCACCTCTCCGTTGCTTGTCATCCAATTATCTCTTACCTGCCAGTGTGTTCCTTTGAAGGCCACTCAATAAACACCAAGCGGTCCAGGGTGGCCACAGGCCAGGGCTCCAGCCTTTTGGTCCCACCACATTGTCTCTCTGTGTACTTTGGTCTACTGTTATGTCAAATGGAGTTTGATCAGCCTGCCGTATTATTAACCTTTGTTATTTTTGGGTCAGTTTGAGCTAATATGTAAAAGTACTGTACTTTAAAACTCAGTTGCCTGAGATCTGAATCCTGGATGTTAATCTAGGTTCTACATCTTTCTCAGTTCCTCATGGAAGCCCAGCATTACCTGCAGTTCCACCGAACATCCTTTTCACCGCTTTCTGGTCTGTTTGTGTTGATTCTAAATGCATTCTAAAGCAGGAAGACCCTCGCTGCTCACATAAACACCTTTACACTCTGCTCTTCTCACAGGGGTCTGCCAGTAATTACCCTTTAACTACAGTAAAATGTTCAACCACGATGATTTATTCAGCAAAATTCACAAGACGTTGCACAAATCAAAAATGCCACACTTAAATTCTCTGCAGGGTCTGTGGATCTGTTTCACACAGAAAATTAACACGACTCACAAACACAGTGGGGTTCTCACCACCACCAGGAACCAGCCTTTTAAAGACAGAATGGAAGTTGATGCAATATTTTCTTTGTCAGATTTATTTGTATTGTTTTTGGTCGGTCCCTTCCCTTTATCATGTAAAGGATAGCCACAGATAAATAAAGAAATAAAACATCCAAATGATGTATGCAAAAGGTGGAACACTACGAAATAACTATGTTTTATATAGAGCACCTAAATATGGCATATATAAAATGTTATAGCACGTCATAAGTTCTTATTTGTTTGTGTGAGTGTGTAAAAATATATAATTTACAATTTATTTTATTTAACATTGATTTTCTGTAAAATGTAAAATATCCTGTACATTTTTGCACCGGTCATTTTGTGTTGTGTTGCTCTTCTAAGTGAAAATATGCACATCCTATACAAAGAACTCAAGTTGACAAATTATAGAGCAAAAGGTTATGCTGTCAGAGAAAAAAAATACAATATTAAATGTATGCCATAAATTTACCTTTTACAGTACCCCTCCAACACACACACACACGCACACACACACACGTTGAATTTCAAATCAACAGTAAATGTGTATTGAAAGGGGCCGAAGTGTGTGTGTTTCTGTGAAGAGTGTGTATTTACTCTTCTTACGGCATGTTGGGGGGGGATTGGGGGGATCCTGTGGGGGGCTGGTCTATAATGACCCTCTGCCGCCATGTGTCAGTCGTAAGCCAGCTGTAATTTAATTCATTAATATTCAGAGGAGAGGTGTCCTGAGACGCCCTTCGATGAACATCACCCATCACACTATCATCAGACAGCTCATCAGCCATGACCTGCTAGCTGACAACACGTTCATTTAGAGTTTACAAAAGGTGGAAAGATGGAACGATAAAAGAGGGAATTTTGAACAGCTGGTCTCTCTTTACGTGTCCCAAAAGAACCATTGAAATACATGTGCAATATACATATACACTATATATATACTGTATATACTTTGTAAATATATGTGCAATATATGTGACCTGTTAATATTTATGAACAAATATTACAATTTAATATGTATGTCCAATAGAATTGATGTCACACACACACACACACACACACACACACACACACACACACACAGGCTATAGATAGATAGATAGATAGATAGATAGATAGATAGATAGATAGATAGATAGATAGGTAGGCAGTGGAATATCTAATGGACTATAAACACACATATGTATAGATGTATAGTGCATATATGTATCACAAGGCTGATCGTATTTCCCATCATTAATTGCTCTAAAACTGACTGATAAACTGACAACGGTTGGGCTCTCTGGGCGGGGCTTGAACGCGGACCGGGGGCGTGGCCCACAGAAACACAATGGGCGATGAACGGGGTCTGCTTGTGGTGGGTGGGGTCTGTCTGCATTGTGGGCGGGGTCTGAATGAGCCCAGTGGGTAGAGAGAGGCAGGAGCGCTCAGTGAAGTGGAGGCAGTAGCGGTGTGGGGAAGTTCTGCACAACTCCAGCGAATCCAGCGAATCAGAGAGCTCTTCCCAACGCCCCAGCCGGAGGATGCTGTGAGACGCGCCCTCAGTCGTGAGGAGAGCTGGATTATCACCCCTCTCCGGTCCGGATTAGCCCTCCAGAGGCGCTTCACACGTTTCCCCAGGGTGGAGGAGAAGCCCACTCCTGTCGCCTCTCGCGTCCAGCTTGCTCTCCGGCGGATGACGGCCTGAACGTCGCCGGATCCTGTGTGAATATCTCGGTTGTCCATTTCTGCCCACATCCCCCCTCCTCCTCCTCCTCCCCCACCCTGATTTGCAGATACTGAGATGGAGCCACTGTGGAGATGTTTGCTTGGACTTCTGGTCATCTCATGCCGGCTAAAGCTCTCCAGATCCACCATTTTAGACTCCATCTACTGGAACACGTCCAACACGAAGTAAGTCCTAACGTTTCTTTATGCAAGACCACCCACCTCCTCAAGCTGCTGCACGCACACACCGCAGCCTTTCTTTGAGAAGCAGATGTTGAGTATATCCTTCACCTAGTCCTTAGCACAGTTCCAGGACTGGATGAAGTGATGCAACAAGTGTAGAGTAGAACCCCCTCAGCATGTTTGCTCTGCTGTGAAGAGGTGACATTTTTCTGAGCACTGGACAATATAATGTCCAGCCTTTGCAGGTAACAAGACCTGTAGACGAGACAACGGCCAATTCTACACACTCTTGTCTTTTTCCGCATGTAGACAGTTGGTTGGTATGAATTTCCTGTAACAGTGGAGGGGAATGGGACCAGACGTGTCCAACACAACTACGGTCGCGTTATTCGCTGTCGACTGAAGCTACATTTATCTTCTGAGTGTCTGTATGGAGGCTGGTGATGGCAACATTGTGGTTAATCTGAACTGAATCAGTTTTGTTTGGGGACTACTTTGCCTCCCAGCACTCTGCACGTATCACTCCACCATGAATGGGTTCAGTTGTAGGAGCAAACGCTTCTCAAAACTCTGGATATTGGGTCAGAACGCACTGCCGGGCGTCTCAGGCATCAGGTAGTGTATTCATAACTTTCTGTGAGGAAACTTCTGGTTCTGTTCACCCCCGCTGTGGTCATTTCACCCCAAGCCCTCTCTGAACGAGTTCGTTTACTTCTGACTGTTTAATTCGGCAGAAATTGTGGAAATGTGTGCGTGTGTACAGTGGGTAAAGACGGCCATGTGAAATGTAGTTCATAAATACACAGGGCGGCTTTTGTTCGGGTTGTTTTCTTGTAGTTTGTCAGAAAAATCCGAACATCTGTTGCATTGCTTAGACAGTCCAGGCTTTCTGCTTTTGTGTGTAGTGCTACTTTTATGAGGCATCATTATGAGCCCAAATAAAGGCTTCAGTAGACCTCCTTAACGCCCCCCCCCCCACTTTCCTTTGGCAAGGTCTGGCCTGAGAGTAAATACCTCTTAATGGAGGTGGCTGTGGGCTTGCCGTTTGGTCAACTAAACCAAACCCGTGTTTAGATGTCATGGACACCAATATTTGGGGATTAGAGTACACAATTCACCGGGTTAAAATGTCCTGCACACAGAGTCTCTCTCTCTCTCTCTCTCTCTCTCTCTCTCTCTCTCTCTCTCTCTCTCTCTCTCTCTCGCATGTTTT
>JBBPDH010036640.1:0-10183 GCA_037974565.1 Clupeocharax schoutedeni
TCTCTCTCTCTCTCTCTCTCTCTCTCTCTCTCTCTCTCTCTCTCTCTCTCTCTCTCTCTCTCTCTCTCTCTCAGAGGGTTATCGATTGAGCGCTGAAGTTAAACACAGGGACACAGAAGTGCATTACACAATCCTGCTCTATTTACAGCTCTCTTCATCATACACACTGCTCTGATGTACACACAGAAAGAACAAGAGAGAGAGGATGAGATAGAGAGGGACAGAGAGAGATGGAGCAATAGAAGGGTAAGAGAGAAATAGAGAGGGAGTGGGAAAAACAGGCACTGAGTAATGGAAAGGGGCAGAGGGCACACAGACAGAAAGAGAGAATATGTGTGGATTTGTGAGGAAGTCTAAACACTCATGAGCCTGCGCTGTTTACTTTGTCCTTAGGTTCAGGATATAGTAACTAGTAGGAAGCTGCTTCTTATAAACAAGGTGTCCGTGTCCCAGGGGGCTCCTTTCATTCAGTCTGCCTCATGATGAAGAGAGGACTGATTAGTGCAAAATTATTCAGATTTGCTCTCCTCTGATTTCTTAGCAGCTTGAACTCTTTGGCTTGAGTTTGCATTAGCATTGTTAAGACTAGACAGGCACAAAAGAAAGAGTCAGGAACCGTTCTGACTGGTCCAGCACGTTTGAACTGATTTACTGAATGTCACTGATTAAGAAGCACGTTCACAACCCTCTCTGTAAAAAGTTAACTTTAAACACTCAGTTGAAGAGTTATATAAACAGCAAAAGGGGTTCTTCTATGGTAATTTCATATTTACGAGTGTAGAAGGCGACGATAACAGCGACGATGACAAAAGCTTGATAACATTTCAACAGTATTCCTTCTCATTGCAGACGTTTTCCTGGTTCCAAACTATTAATACTCTTTTTCCTTTCAGAAAAGAAGGGATTTTATTTTCCATACTACATTGATCCCAGACGAAATTACTTCTCTGCATTTAACACATTCTCCCTAGTGGAGCAGGGGGCTGCCGACACTGGTGTCAGGGGAGCAACCTTTTGATTACAGGGGCAACTCCCTAACCACCAGGCCACCAGCCGACCCAATGAGGGGCTTGTTTCTAAATGCAGACGCAACCTTAATACAGAACAGAAAAATAATTCCTAGTGTGAGTAATTAGGCGAAAGATCATGTAATTCTGTTATTTAAATAACAGCAAAACAATAGTAATTATTCTTCTTTTTTTCCAGTGGGCAGGGGTTTTATGGCACTGTACAGTTAACAGTCTAAATCCAGACTATCCAAAGTATCCATACACAGTGCTCAAGCACTGCTCAACCCCCGAGAGTAGGTGGGGTTTGCTGGAGGCCGTGTGGTGATCACATGATTTCTCAAAGGACACTAGTGTTAACAGTATACACAAACAAGTGCAACAACAAGAAGCTTCAACCTCTGATCTAGCGCTGACTCTCCGGTTGGTTTTATGTGACAAGAATCTGTAACGATGTTGTTTGATCACCCAAGAGCTGGTCTTCCAGCAAGAAATGTGACTAATATCAGCACAGGTCTTCATTGTGGAAGTGACGAAAACGTGTGATGATGTGTGTAACCGTACTGTGCCATGCCACCCAAAGACTGCTGATCAGGTCTGTTAGAGCAGCAAAAACTACATCAAGAGTATTCCAGGACCAGGAATGAGAACCGCTGAACTAGGACTGAACCACAAAAAAATACTGCAAACACAGCTTTATAAATGACAGAGAGAAAATGAGGGTTATGACCCAACGTTATAGTGGGCTTTCAGCTTAAAGCTGCATGAGAAAATCTACCGAGCAACTGGGAGAGAACTGGGACCAGTGGGGGAGGTCAAAAAATGCATCCACACACACTCTCCCCTCCACACACACACACACACCTTTGTATTACCTAACTTGACTCCATTTTCAGCTTACAGTAGAAACGCCGACTCTGAAGCAGCTGCCCTGCGCTGTGTCTCTGAGGGAGTTCTTGGTGTCGGAGCGGTACCCATGTGCGGCTGATATAATGTGCTATGCGTCAGGAGACTCAGGAGCCATTTTACATCATACTGCAGCAAAAGGCTCCAAGAGACATTTAAAAGTGTGGAAAGTGCTGAAGCAGAAAGGCCTCTGCAAATTTTCCAGCTTTGTCATCCATGTAAGCAGGTTCATGGAGAATTTATGTGGAGCGAATGGAGGAATACAGTTGGAAGTGTGGGCCTGTAAACAGATGGAATTCGCTTTGCAGGTGATAGTGGCTAAAAGGAAATGTCTAAACAGTGTATGTCAGAAACTCCTGCTTTGTGCTTCCACTAACTGGGCCCTTAATGATGCCCCTCTGCCTTATAGCCCTATTATACAGGGCTTCCATACAGACGCTAACAGACAGCAGCTCTGTTGTTATAAACACAGGGGTGTCAGTAGAGAGGTGTGGCATCCAAAACATTTCCAGCAGACAGCGATTCTGTGGTCCGTAACTCAACAGGAATTAGAGAAAGAATAACCCAAACTGAGCAGGTGCACTAACTGTAGGCCTACACTGGCCAGGTTTAATGTTTCTGACAGTGGCCAAAGACTGTGTACATCAAAAAATACACCCTTATGAAGACGATTATGAACTGGATCACTGACGTTACATTTACAGCATTTAGGAACCCAGTGGTGGTGCTGAAGGTAGGATTTGAATCCATAACCTCTTGGGCCTGAGGCAAGTATCCTACCCACTAGGCCACGGCCATCCAGGATCAGAACTTCATCCTGCAGAAGTGCTCTTACGAAAGGCCTGAGTGTGGGTTCAGGTGCAGCTGGTCCAGTTTTGTATTATTTGATGTCATGGAAAAACACAAGAAAACAGCTCCCCAGTGAAGACTAGTAATTATAAAGCAGTTTAACCCCAGAAACCCTTGTGTGTGCCCACATTTCTAGTGCGCCCACTTGAATTATTTTCATGGTAGTCATCAATCATTTTTCAAAATCAGATTCAAAATCAGAACCTATTAAAAAATCTGGTTCTAGAATATATTACTCAAGCCTAAGACAGATGAAACCATAATAAATACCATGATACACAAACAAGTCATTTCATGCCACTCTAAAGCATCTAATATGGATAATTAGCTATTTTGTTTCTAAGCTTAGTTTATTGGCTGACATGAAACACTATTCCGCTCCGTCTTAGCACATGCATGTCTACACATTTACACAGATGAGTAGTGTCAAGCAATGTTACATGTTTGATTGTGTTAGATAACTTATTCATAGCATTTGCACCTTAGTGACAAATTAGTAGTACATTTCTGAACATTTCTACCAACCATTCAGGTTTACATGCAGGTAATATTACTGGTCATGTGCTTGGTGACTTTATCTGGGGGGTATTCCAGAAAGCAGGTTATGCTACATAACCGGGTAAGTTCTGCACTAACCTACCCGGTTATGTAGCATAACCAGCTTTCTGGAATACCCCCTTGGACAACTAAAGAATTCACTGACACCAAAAATACCATTAGGTCTCACTGGTACAAATTTCAAGCAAGTACCAATAACCATAACATTTGAATATTTGCCACTGGAACCATATCCATTATAAAAAGCAGAGTTATAATTCATACGGGACTATAGTGTTTAAGATGAACTGAATGATACGCTTAGGGCTCAGGGGGTTCTATGAGTGGCTAAGAGAAGACAAAAGAGACCATCCTTTACAGAACAAATCATTGTGGCTTATGGTCACCACATTCAGGCCTAAGGTCAGGACATTGATACAGTATTGATTATAGAAGATCTTACTAATCAATATGCAGTCCAGGATGTCCGAACATCCTCAACAGCCACATCTGCTCTTGCCTTCTCCGCCGAGACGGAGGTTTCACCTGGATACCTATTCATGAGAACAGGATTAATGGTAAGGAACAGTCATGTTATCTAAAAGTGATCATTATTTTGTAGTGTGTTTCTATATACACTATGAGCCTGTATACTATAGTGAATATAGGATATAGTGAAAAGCCTGCAAATGTAAAGAAACCAAGAAAGAATATGTTTTACAAAAGCTTGCTGAACTGAAATCTGGGGATCGATGAGAAAATCTAATATGAAAGAAAAAAAAATCCCCAGTAGATAAACTTTTCTTTTTTCCTTCTTTTTACTCCAGCAGTTACATTCAGATGCAATGATTTTGGTGACAGTAGTGCCGACATCCCTTGCTGAAGTGCTGAACCCACCTGGTATATGATTCATTCAGTACTGCATGTTAAATTCAAGTCTTTGCTTGAACTCTTGTCATTGGCTCCCTACCTGAACAAGCACACCATGTTACATCAATAAGAGTCCTTAATCCTCTTTGGAATTCACCAACCAAAATAGAGTATGCTCCAGAAAAATCATGGATGGGTGGCGACTGGGCTAATGCACTGATGAAGTAAAGCCACTGCCACAGATCAGCAGCAAAAAGTCTAGGGCAAACATTTTTTGTTTTCAGAAACTTGAGTCTATCGATGTGTGATTCAGTAATGTGAGGCGTTGTCAGCTAACGTCAGACAATGATTAGCGAATACAAGAAAACATGCAAAAATATCCAAGTGCAATATTACACTGTGTTATACAGAGTGTGGATGTAAAAATAATGTGTGGTTCCCAGACTGAGACACTGGGATGACGCAGTTATTATGCATCTAGTCACATGACTTGGAGACCTTGCTGTGGAACACCGAATGTCCCAGGAGGACGTGGCTGCCCCAGAGAGAGCATTTTGCAAAATGTAATTAAAAGAGTAACAGAATGGAAAGATCCTCTCAGTTGGTGAAGGGAGCCACTTCCAGAGCAGCAGGCCTGAGGGAGGGATGATTCAAGATTAATAAGAAACTAATCCCAAATGAAGGCTCCCTTAACGCAGCCAGTGCTAGGCAGCAGGAATCCGTTTTTCAAAAACATCTTTGTATCCGGTATGCTGGGTTTTATTTTCTTATGGAATACATTAAGCACCATGCTGTGATCTTTCTCTCTGGTGTAATTCTATTTCATGGCAACCACCTCTCATTTGTTAATTTGCACTCACAAATGAGTGGTGGTCATTACTGATCATGTATTAATGCCACTGGTAAAGACGGTATGCTGGGTCTTTTCTCTCCATAACCAGAACAAGCAGCTGCTTAGCTGCTTAATATGAGGCGAGTAACACATCTTTTATTTGTCTAGAACTATAACTATGTCTATAGACTTGTCTATAGTGCAGGAGAGGACCTCTTTACTTTTTATTTAATATTGACTAAAGTCTATGTTTGAACTCTATTCCATATTATTAGGGAAGGTAGGTTGTGGGCACCATGAACCAGCCTGATGGTGGTAGGAAGTAATTTGATCTAATTCTTTCCTCAGGAAGGAGGTCACAAGACGAGACAGGCACTGAAGCTTTTGAATCACTTCTCATTCCACGTGCCAAATGATCCTCAATTGATTTGTCCACTGCCTTTGGTAGCTCCAGACCTGTGGCCTTCTATTCTCTTCAGACTGCTCTAACTTCTCTGCTAGTCCAGAATGCATGTATTTTGTTGCTCTTAAGACATTCACAACATCTGCTATTCATTGCGGTCCATTTGATGAGGCATCACAAATGAGGCCATGCAGGGGGGACACAGAACATGAGAGCACTGTTAATAATGCTGTCCCCCAAGAAGCTCCTTGTATTTTTATTCTACAGTATTACCTCGAGTTATATTTGTTCACTCACATGAAAAAAAATAATCCTACAGAACCATAACAAGGATCTTTAACATCCCTACAACTGACATGATAAGTTCAGATTTATAACCAACTGTCCCTGGGTCAGGGTGCCATGCACAATTTCTTTACAGTCTAGTGATATGGAAGATAAGTGAAGCCAGAGTTGCAGGACTTGAAAGTTGCTAGAAAAGTTTCCATAATCAATGAACAGCACTCCAGTCATCTCCATTTCAACACATCCAAGCAAAACTTAAAGAAAACGTTCATCTAAAATTGTATGTGTACAATTTACACAAGTTTTACACAGGCAAAACAAGGTCAGGTTTGGAGAAAGAACACCTTACCTACAGTGAAGTATGGCGGTGGGAGTATCATGAAAACAGTACTGGAGTGTTACAATCCATCGAAGGAGACAACATCCTGGGAAAAGAGCAACATCCCGAGAGATGTTCAAGAATATTTCAATCTCATCAGCCAAGAAAGAGATGGACATTTAACCAAACATATATACAGCCAAAGCGACAATACACGGTATCCTCCTTCTTTGTTGAACAAAATGTCCAGCACCAGGGCTGGGATCACATGGATTAGCCAATCTCTTGATGTTAACCGCATTGAAAAATGAAGGACTATGAAATTGAGAGTCCAAGAGTATTTGTTTACACTTTTTAATACATTTAGTATGCTTACAAAATGTATCTTTAGAGCAGTGGTGTGAAGTTCTGGTTCTGGAGAGCCGGCGTCCAGCAGTTTGATGGTGTTCATTCTCAAATACATTCACTAAACCTGACAATCAACTGTTGACGTGAACCAGGTCTAAGCAGGGAACTCACCAAAACATGCTGGAGCACAGTCCTCCAGGACCAGAGCTAGACACCCCTGCTTTAGAGCACTGGAAGTATATGGTTAAAATAAATTAAATAAATGAAAATAATATAAAAATAAATATAAAAGGTGCCTTAATGCTTGATTTATTTATCTTTCTTACCATTCAATACAACCATGACTTGCTCATTATTTAACCTGATTTATTAAATCCAAAGTAAATTATGCACACACTCGACATTCTTTTGGTTTTATTGTATTTGTGGAAACAATTTTTGTGTTTAAGCCTCTATCACAGTGATGTCTGATTCCTGAAACAGCTAACGATCACAGAGAACAACAAAAGAGACTAAATCCCAAAGCATACAAAACAGTGACGTAATGAATATTTGGATAAATAACTGAGATCAAGCGCAGACATGTCAGCCAAAGTCTCTTTAATACGATGTACACAAAGTTTCAGATCCCGATGGACACAAAGTGACAGTGGCAATGTTGATATTAATTATAGCAAGATAAAAAAAAACCCTAAATATTAAATTAGCCACTTACTCCATGCTCAAACGAAATACTGAGGATTTATCTTAATTCAATACACACATTAAAAGCTTTACTAATAGTTTTACGAACACTGAAATGGTCAGAATAGGCCTGTAACAATACACTGTTGTACTGAAACACTGAGGGTGGACCCCTTTCGGGGCTTACGTAATAAAATGAGAACATGAAGATAGCGGATTGTAGATGTTGGTATATTTGTCTGTCTGTGTTTTATACTGCTTTACATCCAATAAATAACGGATTATGGAAAATGTTTTGTCCTTCATTTAGCCAATTACGACTGAAGGACAATTTCAAATGTATCCTTCCAGGCCTATTTCAACAACAAAAACAAAAAGAAACAAGATTCTGTTGAAGCAACTACATTCTGAAGACAAATGTTAGCTGTCAAAAGCCTTCTTAAAGGGGTTTGTATCATACAGTGTATCAAATGAAAATACATCAGCTGCAACATTTCATTGACATTCATACAAAATAAAGTGCTTATAAACGTATCTTAAAGCAGTAAACATTGCTTAAACTGACTTCACTCCCATATTCCACTTCCTCAAGTCCAAAAACATGTGCTTACAAAAATAAATACAGTCTCTAATGGAAAATGAGAAGGCTTCCATTCAGTATCAAATGACTTATTTCCTTTGTAGGTTTCAAATCAGTGTTGGCATCTATGCAACTTGCATATAGGAACATGCTTCTAGTCCTTGTGTTCAATTGGGTGCCAATTTGAAAGCTGCTCGTTTTGTGCATTTTGACAAAATTTCTTCTCAGTTGAACATACAGTTTTCAAAGAACTCCATAAAAACAAAAGCTTAAGTTAGACATTCAATATGCTGTATAGTGCTTATAGCCTAAATTCCTTTCAATTTCATCAAACCACAGAACCCAGGCTGATGTTAAAGTTTAGCTGTAGCCATTTTTAAAGAAAGTAAACCAGTCTATTCACCTCCAAACGTACTCAAATCCTTTCAAGTCATAAAATCATACCGTTACTTTCATAACCCTCCTTTGCTATCTAGCATTCTCATTGAAAACACACAGTTTCAAGTTACCTCTATGAGCTATGAATTAGCAAAAGGAGTTAAACACAGCAGATAAAACAACTGCTGTGCTAATTTTGCATTAGTTCCTCCCAGAACCATTCTCAGAGTTGGAATACGCTAAAACAGGCAAACTGCAGTCCAGTCTTTTGCTAGTTTTGGTTGCAATCTTAAGTCTTGATCCAGACGTGAATATGGAGGAAGGCTCTGTCTAAACTACTTTTCCATTCTCTCGGGCCTGGATGGGGGAAGAACAAAACATTAGGTCACAAAACATACAGGTTTACAAATGACCAAAATCAACCTGTTGCATGGCTGTTGGTGTCAGAGAAAAAGGTTAATCAATTTTACAACAGAGTTTGCCTGCAATTATACTAGTCTCTAAACTGTAAGCTGATAATTATGGTTAGATATAGTGTCAATCCGATGTCGACTATTAGTACCAAGTCAATATTGGTAGAAATGCAGGACTGTATGTAGGAGAAAACAGGAACATATCCAACAAGCTACTGCCCCACAGGAAAGCACAGCAGGGCCAATTAAGTTATGGAGTGTAAGAGTAAAAGGATGGTTTACTGTAAATAACCTGGAGGTTTAACTCATTTTATTTATTTAATTTTTTAGCTAAAGCTGTTCTCAGTCTTACCTACTGCAGTGTTAATGGTGGTAAATATCAGTATAATGCACAGACTCTTGTGGTTTAATACTTTCTCAAATAATCTTTCCATTCTATTCAACTCTATGCTGTAGACTTGTAAGAGCCTCTTTATGAACAGAAATAGCTGAAGGCAGTGCACAGGTCCAATGTGTTCAAAACTCAAAATACGAGTATAGAACTAGCGACTCTCACTCTGAATGACAAATATAAATCTGTGTGTAGTATCAAACAGTCAGGAGACATAAGAACACACCAGGCCAGTTAGCCTCGAGGCTCTTCTGGGCCCGTCTGCTTATCTTCTCATCTCTATTCCCACTCCCCTTGCTTTAACAGTCATGTGCTCTCACTCCCACTTCTCCCTCAGGATCACATTTCCCTCCCAAATGCTACTTCCCAACCAGACACTATTCTCATGCCATGATGATGTTAAGAGCCCGGGTTATCGCCTCATTACAATACGTGTGAATATCTGTTAGGCAGGTTGTTTTGTCTTTGGTTTTCGTTTCATGGTCCACTTCTCAGAACAATGACAAATATTTTCGCAGATATTAACTACATTTTTCTGCAAAATATGTAATTACACATTTCTAAGTATAGAACATCATTAATAACCATTTAAAAATATAACAAGAGCAAGAAAAGAAAGAATGTTAGCTGGCTACAAGTATTCAAATCATTGACGAGTGAATATACATATGGCGTTATAAGGGCACCGGTCAAGGCCTGTTTATATATTAGGTAGCATGCATATAGCCCATGTTTTCAATTGGGAGCCAATTTGAAAGCTGCTCATTTTGTGCATTTTGACGAAATGTCTTCTCACAGTTTTCAAAGAACTCCATAAAAACAAAAGCTTCAGTGCTTTTAGCCTAAATTCCTTTCAATTTCATCAAACCACAGAACCCAGGCTGATGTTAATGTTTAGCTGTAGCCATTTTTAAAGAAAGTAAACCAGTCTATTCACCTCCAAACGTACTCAAATCCTTTCAATTAAAAAAATCATACCATTACTTTCATAACCCCCCTTTGCTATCTAGCATTCTCAGTGAAAACACACAGTTTCAACTTACCTCTATGACCTATGAATTAGCAAAAGCAGTTAAATACAGCAGATAAAAAGTAAATGGGCAAGGGTAAGAATCTGACCAACTTTGGCCAAAGTGGGATAGATAGATGGGTCTGAACATTTCCAGCAGGTCTTTAGTGGTGTGTCTGGTAGTCAGTTGATGTGGTTGAAGGAAGGACAATTATTTATATATTCTGTCTTTGAAAGAACAAATGATGCACAGCCACATTCCTCCAGTACAACCAGGTTTCAGTAAAGATGTCCCTATTAGTGTTGTCAAAAGACCCGGTACTTCGGTACCAAGTACGGTACTAAAAAAATAAAATGTTACGGTACCAGGTT
>JBBPDH010036661.1:0-10183 GCA_037974565.1 Clupeocharax schoutedeni
TTAACGCCAAGATTCCATGCGATTAACGGCGTTAAAAAAATTAATCTATGCCCACCTCTAATATATATATATATATGGGTGTGTGTGTGTACTAGAGCGGGGCGGGGCTGTAGCTGATAGGTATAGTCAGCCGCCCTGCTCTAGTTTCACTCTAGGCTGCTTCACCCCTTCCCCTGTTATCTCGGAGACTTCAGAATGACTGTGTGTGTTTCATGTGCTGTGACATTTAACGTGCGATGGTAATGGTCAGTGTGAGAGCTTCACTCGGGGAGGGAGACCACCCACTGCCTTATAAACAGCCATTCTGAGACAAAGCACACTGCAATTAGAGGAGCATGAGCACTCCACGGTTCTAAAAATGTCCCAATTGGATTTTACAGCGAGGATTTTACATTTTCAGACAAAAGATGGTCAGATCTTATTGACCCATCTGCACACACTGCACAGACAGTCGCTGCAGACACTGATACTGTACTGCTGCTCTGAGAATGACTGATGATTTATAGTACTGAAAGGATTGTGGGGTGCAGTTTTTTTTGGTCCACTCTCAGTACAATATGTGTTTCTATATATCACCAAAAAGGGTTCCTTGACTTGTCCTAATAGCGGAGACCCTTTATATTGCTGAATAGGCCCTTAAAATAATAATTTACAGCAGGTTTTCCCTCATAGAGAAGAGGCATTACGCACTCAGAGGGTTTGGAGTGTTTCTGAGTGTTCACATATGTATACAGCTCCGGAAAAGATTAGAGCACACTGCGTTTTATTTTTTAAATCAGCTTCTCTATGAGTATGATAACCATTCTATGTCACTGTTCCTATACAAGCACATCTTATTTAATGAAAAAAAGTGTAAAAGCCCTGCTGTAATCAACACTCTCCTCACAATGAGAGCAGTTGGATGATAAAACACTACTAGAACTTCATCAGAGGTCATTATTGCCATTTTGTTTGAGTGAACTAGGGATTTGTTTTCTTTGAGTTATTCTAGTTCTGTAAACGCTGCATCATTTCTCTTATTTTGGTGTTTTGTCATTTCCTTTAAAACGATGCATTAAAGAACAATATTTTTATTAGGAGAAATATTGTCAGCAGTTTTTACAAACCAAGGCAAAGCAGTTGAGTTCAATACTTGGACCTGTAAAAGATAAAACCTTAGAAACTGACCATTATTGCAGTGGTCTCTTGTTTTTTTCCAGAACTATATATATATATATGTTCTTGACTGCTAGTGTGTGTATGTTATGTAAACAGTTTGAGCTACAGTCTGTTGTGATGTTTAATGGTGTTTCTCTAACATTACATGTATAAAGCTTGTTCATCCTTACAACAGTTATGAAGGACTGCACAGGTCAACTGAGGTCAACTGAGGAATCAAAGTCTCTGTAAGGCTGTGTTTGAAAAGTGCACTCGTTCACTATGTAGGTCACTATGTAGTGAATCAACCATTTTGAAGTTGTAGGAGCCATAATACAGTGGTTTGGGCTTGTCATGTGGTGTCGGGTTGTAGAGGTGACATATGGGATCTTGGGTCACATGACACAGGTGGTGAAGCCGGTAAATGCTCACAAGAAGCATGCTCACCAGGCACTCAGGAGGAGAGAGGGGAGCAGGTAGCCGTATTTTTCGTTGACCGCTTCGTTTTGCTCAGCTTTGCTACGTTTTGTTTCACTTTGATACGTTGGATTTACGCTGTTACATATGCAACGTAGAGTGCAGTGTGGGTGTGTAACTGAAAGCCGCTGTATTTATTAAACCACAAAAACGCAACTTCGGACTCAGTGTGCTTTTCTCAAGCAGCGCGTCAGACAGATACAGGACCCCAAACTTTCCTCTCAAGCGACAAGGCTGTTGGTTTTCTTTGGAGTCGCTACAGTAGTGTTGTTCGAAATTCCAACTGTAAATTTCACCCACTAGCGCACTACTAAATGGCCGCGCGACAAAATCTAGTGTCCAGACACTGTACATGAATACACATATACCATCATGCACTGTGGGTTTCTTTTACTGTTATCTCACGAAATACATGAGTGAACAAGTGCACTTTTCGATCACAGCTCATATCTCTGGAAAGTTAGCAAGCTAAGTTAGATACTGAAAAAAGTTTAGGGGGAAAAAAAACTTGCATGCAAGATAGCCACAGTTTAAAGACCTTTGGTTATGTGTATGGACAGGCATAACTTGTATAGCCTCAATGTATGTGTATGTAAAATGTACACTGTTAGCATAATAAATGCTGCAATGCCCATCATGTAAGATAGGCTACTCCGGTGCTGCAGAAAAAATAGATAGATATGCACAGATTTTAAACGTTGCTGTTTATTACAGTTAACACAAGTAGAGATCAATATATTGATGGGTATAGAAATATTACGTTTGTTCAAATGCGTATCATCCTCCGTGTCATAGGTCCACATGGAGAGACAAGACTGTTTATGCGACAGAGATAAATTGCACTTTTCAAAGATAGTTAAAATCTTTATCGTTGTGCTGAACCTTTGATTGAGACTCTTTAGGCCCAAAGGTGAGTTAAACCAGAGGAAGATTTGCTGACAGAGAGATTTAGCTTTATTCCCAAGGTGACACTGTCACTAATGGCACCTCATCTATTTCCCTGTGTGATCTAAACAAACCAGGCCTAAATGGCTGTTTGTGGGATTCAGCAGTTCTTCTTTATGAACCTCTTTCACCTGCTCCTTTAAAGCTGGGGTTCTCAAAGTGGTCTACAAGGATCGTCCTACCCCACCCCTAACCTCCACCCCCCGGAAAGGGTTCCATCATTGCTAAGAGTCAAAGAACACTTTCTACTGATCCTAAGATCCCTTATCTTTACCTTAACTTATTTTTTTAAAGATTTAAAGGACCTCTTGATATTACTACACTCTTGGTACATCTTGGGGTCCAGTTATGACCAAAAAAAGTTCTTCAGAATTTTTCCGCAGATAGTTTCCAACCTTTGTTGTTCCTTTGGATTGAAAAAGTTTTTATTTCTATGCCTCATCCTGAAATCAGTAAGGGATGCAACACTCCTTATAGCTTCAGCTGGAGTGGGCGGGGCTACACTGCTGTAAACTGTATATGTAGCTGTATGTAAATGTGTTCATTTTTGTGACATCACAAAAACATTTCACTTAAAAGAGGTAATTTTTGGCCTATATAGAGGGGAGAACTTAAACAGTGTTTTAAAGAATACAGTTTTTATGACGCTTCAAAGCTTTAAAACACTCATAGATCTTTCGAGCAAGGTTTTTTAGGGAAGCCAAAGTGAATTTTGTTCAAACGGAGTGGGTGTTGGCTCGGGGAAATGTGTCTCAGATGAAGTCAAAGTGGGTCAAATGAAGCTCGTCAAACATCAGCATGTGTCTTTAGTCTGCAGTGGATTATTCATTGCCGTTTTTGTTGTCAGGTAATGGGCTCGTACTTCGGAACATGTCGCTCATAAACTATGCACGGCAGCATTCGGCTCTAAAAGCTCACTCTTGGCGGGATGATTGAGTGTCTCTGGACAAAACGTGGCTGGCTGAGATGCGTCACCCCATTCTCGTGGTCAGTCCCGTGCTTTGATCAGGCCCTAGGCTTCAGTCTGCAAGAGGCTGGATCCACACACAGTCCTTTATACAAAGGGCCGATATAATAAAGATCACAGCGGGCAGCCGCAGAGCCGCTCTCTAATGGTGCTGAATGCACTGCACTTTAATGGATCACCCGGAGCTGTGGGTTTTTAACAGTGCGACCCAGATCCCTTGTGGTAACGAACCGAAACCATAGCCTTAAAGTTTGGAACCAGTGTTTTCAGTAAAAAAAAACATCAGTTGCCGATAAATGAAAGCTGTAATGACACTAATGTTGTCGCTGTCGGGGAGAACATTTGCTAATTCGGCTCCATTTGGCCTTTATATTGTGTCAAAATGTCATAATATATGAATGAAATGGAAATAGTCCACAGAGATTAGCTTACATGAACCAGGGTGGGTTATGGGTTAATCTGTGGGATGGCTGAAGGAACTACAGACCTTCTTCCACAGGTCTACAGGATCTAAACTGTACTGTGAAGGTACAGATGTATTAGGTTTTCATGTTCTAGTGGCCAGTCGTTCCAAAACCGCGTCCATGGAGTCGAACCGGCAGACAGTTTTTCTGTCAGAGCTGCTTTTGTTATTTTGGGCTTTTATTATTTATACTCTTGTTTGAGTTTTAAATTGATCTTGTGATTAAATCGAACCCAGAGATCTTGTTAGTGATTTCTCACAGAGTTAGGGTTAGTTAAAGATAAATGTGTTAGTGTCACAGAAAACTTCCATTGAAACTTATCTTCAGTCCAACCAGACAGTAGAGCAGGTACTTTGTCGACTTCCCAGTTATTAGTTTGTGTCTCTGTTGTTGTTTTTTTATGAGCACAGCAATTAAAGAGTGGCTGAAATTTCAACCTATCAGAAAGTAGTGATGCAGTCAGGCTGCAGCCCACAATTAGCCAAATATATGACTTGTGATGAATGTATTGTTCCAGCATTTGCACAAACAGCTCAGTAACAAAGAGTGCAACTCTGCCCACTATGACGTGACCTATGGTGGTTCATTCTCTTTTCCTTACTGCTCTCTGTATCTTTAATCCCTCCAAAGTGACTGGTTGGCCTCCAAGTGGATATTTGGCTAATTGTGTGTTTCACCTGCTGTTCCTAGATTGCTCTTTAGCTCCCGCCTTCCAGTCTTAACCTTTAGAAGTGGCATGAATCCATGCCAGAAGCGCAACAAATGGTAAATATAGTAAAACAGCTCCTTATATGGGAGCAAGCAAGCTTTTTTTGTTTGGTGATTATTATTAATATAAAATAAAATAAAAAACACTGCTGTGGTTTTAAAAACAGCACCACACACACATTAACATACAAAATTAAAATGAAAAAAAATTATAGTTTAGTTTTTAGAAACAAACAGAAAAAACACATGATCTTTAAACCCAAAATTATTTTCAAGATAGTCTCCGCCCACAAGTGTGTGGGGAAAACATGCAGAGGGAGGGGCTTCAGAAAGCGGCTGAGCGGCAGTGCGCAGAGAGAAACAGCAGCAAACTTCTAGACTGTTTTACACCGTTTAAATGTACTGAAATCAGAGTTTACTGATATACTCTGAGTTCTGAGGGTTAAAAAATCTTGACTGGTGCATCACTCCCATTTGCTGACATTCACTCTGCCCTTGATGTTCTACAAGCTTGTTAGGACTGTATTTCTCCGAATCCTGAATTCGCTCATCCTCCACGGCTAATGACCGCTCCGCTCCGCCCGTCTGTCCGTCCGGCCACCGACTCAAGGCTTCTCCTTCCACACGCCGTTTCCAAATCCACTCTGACGAGAGCCGGTAAATGAGGGGAGTTTTTATGATTTCTGCAGTGTGTGTTTTTGTGCGTGTGTGTGTGTGAGAGAGAGAGAGAGAGAGAGAGTCTGGAGGGCAGTGCTGTGATGAATGATTTATGAGTATGGAGATGAGTGAGCCCTTCTGCTCTTTTCTAAGGTCACTCCGTGCTGCATGCAGTGGGTGTCACACACAACCCCCACCCCCACCCCCGCCCTGAACCCACTGGAAGAAAAATCTCTAACAAAAAGACCCCCTTCCTTGCCGAGTCAGCCCACCGGCAGAAATAGACTTGGTATAAAAAAAAAAAAGGGTCCGGACTTGTCCTGAATGGCCCACCAGTCAGTCAGGGTTGCCAGATATGTTTTTTCGCTGGCATGAGAAACTGCAGTGTACCGATGAGAAATCGTTTTTCCGTTATAAATAATGTAACTCGAACCTGGGCTAAACCTGAGATTCTCGACAGCAGGGCTAAAATAAGCCCAAAGCCAAGCTGACAGTGTCACTGCTTTCTGATTGGTCATCACAACACGGGACACAACATGGAGACCGCCGTTTAGTTACTGTCCGCAAAAGTGAATGGAGAAACAACTGAGAAGTCGACAAAGTACAGGTACTACTGTCTGTTTGGGCTGAAGATAAATTTCAGTGGGAGTTTTCTACACTAACACATTTATCTTTAACTCCGGGAGAAACGTGAAGGTGATCCAGGACATCACCAAAGTTATCTGAGTTCAGTTTTCATCACACAGATAAAGAGTGAAGAGAAAAAATAAAAACTCAAACAAGACTATAAATAATAAAAGACCGCAATAACAAAATCAGCTCTGACAGTGTATCAGACTCATTGACATGCAAAAAGCTCCTGGATTTGACATTCTGATTGCAGTTTATCACTCTAACTGTCCACTGACCTCGCGCTGGCGAGCAGCAGGCTTTAAAAAGCTCGGAGAAATGAATTTCAGTGGTTTAACAGGTGACCTGTGACTCACTCTAGAGACACTGAGTGGTTTTTAAAAGGAAACTTAATGCATTCTACAGGAACCCGGTGGTCTCTAATGCTAACCATGAAGCCAGTTCCCACTGGGAACTATTAGAACCACTAAACCACCACAGGTTTAGTTTCCATTGGAAAAAAAAAACATCAAGTGCATCAACAAGCACTGAAAGGTCACCTTTTCAACCATCAGGATCTTTTACACTGAGAAATCAGCTAATTATAAAAACAGAACAGTGTGAGTAACTGATAGACCTCATTAAAAAGCAATACATCAGTTTATGTATTGCATCAGGATGCCACCAAGGTGTCACATTTTAACCGACTACATGCTCAGATATTACCAGAGGAGTCTGCCTGCAGTGTGTAAACTTTCTCGACCTGCAGATCTGATTTATTTTGTCAGACAGCATTTTTGCTTCTTGCTTAGTGTGCATCCTCATTGAGGATATAGTGTCAGTGTGCATCTCTCTCTCTCTCTCTCTCTCTCTGTCTCTCTCACTCTCAGTCTATCTCTCTCATTCCCTCTGAGACTCTCTCTCTCTCACTTTATGTCTTTCTCTCTCTCTATCTCTCTCTCTCTCACACACACACACACACGTTCTCTCTCTCTCTTACTGTCTTTCTATCTCTTTCTCTCTTTCACTCTCAGACTCTCTCTCTTATGCTCTCTCACACTCTCTTATTCATTATCTCACTCACACTCTCTCTCCCTTTCTTACACTTTTGCTCTTTTGCTCTCTCACTCTCTCTCTCTCTCTCTCTCTCGCTCCCTCTCTCTCTCCCCCCTTGCTTCCCCCCGTCCGTCACGTAGAACTATAAGTACGCGAATAAAAGTATATGGATTTTCATGAAGATAAAAATAAATGAAACAAACAAACCAAAATATATATATGAGTATGTGTTTATAAAAGACACATAACACTGCTTTAGTATATGTAGATTATTATTTATATGTATGTTATATATGTTTTATATATTTTTTAATATAGTTAATTCTAGTTTCTTCACTACCTAAACAGCTGAGCTTCAACACAGTAGCATTAGTTAGATAAATTAGAAATACTGTCTACTGTCATGATTGTTCTACTCACTTGTGAAGTTTAAAAATTAAAATGCCTGATATTTCGAATGGACAGACCGGCCAGCTTGAGTTTTTCTCAGTATTCCCAGCGGTCCTCAGCCCCAGAAGTCTCTGGGCTGTGTGCTGATGCCATGCATTTAACTTTTCCGGCCCTTTACCGTCTCCCGGCACGGCCTCTCTGTGTGGATTTCTGCTGTCTGCAGCGCAACCTTTCGCTGACTTCAGAACGTAAAGGCATTGTGTTTTATCTGGGGCACTTTCTCAAGTTCTGGAAAGCCTCAGTTCCCCGGGTGGAGTGGGGCAGTGGGGTGTTGGGGGAGGAATAAAAAAGTGTTGGTGATGGTCATTTCTCAGGTCCGCAGTGACTTTAGGCGGCAATCTGTCTAAATAAAATGAAAGCCACCTCTGCCTAATGAAAGGTGATGGAGATGCAGGTTAACACAATGCAGAGTGTAATTACACCCTGATTCTAATGATGGGGGGCCAGGGGGCCGGGGGGCATTTCTGCCAGATGCATGCGGCGGCTGCTGCTGCATTTAAAATAGCTGCCGCTTTGAAATAAACGGCTTGAAAACAAACGTAAACCATCAAACCCCCCCACTACGATCAGCCATGGGGTACAAAATACGCTTTTCTCTTGTTTTTGCTGGAGCTACGAGGCTAATGTAGCTAATAAGGAATGCCAATGGCATCAATTAGCACCAATTAGCATCACACAAACTGCATTATAGTAATCACACACTTCAGACTGTAATGTTAAGCGATCTCAAAACAGACTTCCTTAGGGGTTTCTGACACTGTATGACTCTATAATCTATAAACATATACTCAAATGTGGACCAAAAGCATGTTTTTACTGAACTACATGACATATATTTTTTGCCAATACGTATTGTTCTCTGCAGAAGTGATATGCAAATGAGCCCCTAGCCTATCATAGTGTTTCTGACAGGGCGACCAATCACAGCTCCAGGTGAGTTACTGGGTGTTCTGATGAATCAAGGGATTCACGTAATTCATCAAAAGTCTTAAGTTTTAACAGTTAAAGGTATTGGAGAATCAGTGCATAAATGGGCGGGGCTAAACTGCTGTAGCCAGAATGAGGAGGTGTATTTAAATGGGTTGGTTTTGTGACATCACGAAAACTAAGATTTGAAAATGGACCGGTTTTGTAGCTTATTTTCCGTATATAGACTATTGATTGCCCTCTTCTTCTTTTTTATTGTTATTTTTTAATCTCTTCATCCCTTTCTCTCTCTTTCTCTCTCTCATGCACACATTTCATTTTTTTTCTCTTTGTCTTACTCTTTCTGATCTCTCTCATGCTCTCTCTCTCTCTCTTTCTCTCTCATGCTCTCTCTCTCTCTCTCTCTCTCTCTCTCTCACGTTATTCTACCTATGCAGTGAACTTCCATTCATGTGTGCAGATAGCAGTGTGTCATACAGTGTCAGAAACAGTGTGGTTAATATTATACTCCTCTACTTGTTACCGACACTACAGTATATGGACAAAAGTATAGGTCCATATAGTGTCTAAATGTGTGGTTTGGTTCAGAAATGAATTCCAGCTGGTTTTTGAGAACACGGAGCTTTAAAAGCCATCTGTTTCCTCAGAATTCACCCAGAATGAGTGTCTGACCTCATCTTGTGGAAAGCCTTCCAAGAAGAGTGGCAGTCGTTATAGTTGCAATGGGAACCAACTCCTTATTCAAGTCTATGGAATTGAATGCAATGTCATGGTTCGTGTACTGGTCAGGTGTCCCAATACTTTTGTCTATATAGTGCATGTTGTTATAGTGCATTACGGTAAGTGGGGTAAATTTAATTTTCTACCTTAGTATCCCTTTTTCAGGCTTATCAGAACAGAAGCACTTGAGGTTCCTGTTGTGAAAAGAAAATATTTTCTGCCGAAAATATTCAACTCAGATTATTTCACCACCGCATGCATCCTCATGTTCGTTTATATCAGTAAATGTCAAGTGGTTGTGAATTAAAAGGGAGAAAACAAATCTCCGCTGTGTCCTGAGATACATGCTCCAGCTGTTGCTACAACATTTGAAACATTTATATTAAAAGTTGATCGGGGTTTAAACACTTTTTCCTTTATTTCCGCAGTAATTCGGTGTTAATTTTCCTGCTTGGTCGCCTGCTGCGTGTGCGTGCCGCATCCTTTCATACCTGTCAGTCGTCTTGCCTGCAGTGAATGAGTAATGAGGTGTAAATGAGGGCTCGCTCACGCTGTTCGGCCTGGCGCTCCTCAGGCGCTCCGGAACTCCGCACTGCAGCCGCGCTCATCACAGGCTCTTTAATGCTCTCACTCTCTAATCCATTCATCACAGACTGATAAACCTGCAGCCCAACTGACTGACCACTGTCTCTCTCTGTCTCTCTTTCTCTCTCTCTGTCTCTCTCTCTTTCACTCTCTCTCTCTCTGTCTCTCTCTGTATCTGTCTATCTCTCTCTCTCTCTCTCTTTCTCTCTCTCTCTGTATCTGTCTATCTCTCTCTCTCTCTCTCTGTCTCTCTCTCTTTCTCTCTCTCTCGCTCTCTCTCTCTGTCTCTCTCTCTGTCTCTCTATATCTGTCTCTGTCTCTCTCTGTCTCTCTATCTCTCTTTCTCTCTCTCTGTCTCTCTATCTCTGTCTTTCTCTCTCTCTCTGTCTCTCTATCTCTGTCTTTCTCTCTCTCTGTCTCTCTCTTTCTCTCTCTCTCTGTCTCTCTGTCTCTCTCTCTCTGTCTCTCTGTCTCTCTCTCT